>JAJJLU010000825.1:0-17670 GCA_023807065.1 Isotricha intestinalis
AACAACATTTTTCATTCCTCCTTATTGACTCAAATCGATGATGAAGAAAAGTAAAACTGCCTCTTTCAGAAATCCGGCTTGAAAGCCTGAACCGGAATTCATCCTGAGGCAGTTACTTCTCCCTACGGGATTTGCTTGTGGGGCAGTCCCGTATATTAAGCGAGATCCTACGGATGTCTCGACGAAAACCATCCACGGAAATCGCTGATCAAAAAAGGCAGCCTTTTGAGGCTGCCTTTTGATCCAATGTCGTTTGCGGTCCCTTCTACTGCTTTATTTCCGAGACCGTCGGAAATACGTATCTCATGATCCCCATCAGCCGCTCTAGCTTCAGAAGATTTCTCCATGTGTACTGATATTTCCACTTTGGGGTGTCATCCCGCCTCAGAGGATATCCACGCCCTGTCTGACTCGTCTCCCGACTTACTGCATGATACATATTACGGTTGCTGAGATACAGCGGGGATTTTCACCCCATTCCGTTAGTCAGACACAAAGAAATATTTACTTGTACTATTATATTATCATACACTAACTGTTTTTCAAGAGCATTTCTTAAAAAAACAGTCTTTTTTTTAAATATAAAGATGAATATTTAAATTTCTTTAAAAAATTATTTTTAGATAATAATTCTTGTGTTAAAAATTATTTATGAATATTTTTCCGATTTTACAAGAAGAATATTTCATTATAGATGAATTAATAAATTATATTTTTGAAGAGAAAATTCATATTAATAATTTTAAATCAAATGATTTTACAGGACAAATAAACCCCTTTAATTAAAATATATATATGAAAAATAATTTTGAAAATATTGAAGATAAAATAGAAGTTGACATTTGTGTTTTTGCTGCTTATATAATAATTATTAATTCATCAAATTGCACATTTTATTAGATTATATATTTATAAATATAGTAAAACAGAATATGAAAAATCTTTTAAATTTGATGATATAATTAAAACTGACATAGGATATTTTATTGAAATAAATCTTTTTGGAAAAATTATAGAAAATATAAATTTATTAGAAGCTATTTATATTTTAAATATTGATAATTATTTTCAAGAAATAGAAAATTTTGTAAAATATTTTATTAATTTAGAAAACAATAAAAAACAAATTTTGAATGTTAATGAAATTAATGATAATGCAAAATTTTTTCAAAATGTGGAAATCAAGAATTTAAATAAATTCAATAATTCAGAAAGAAACAGTAAATTAAAAATAAAAGGAATAGGAAGTGGTTTAATAATAGGAAAAAATAATGATAGATCTCATTTCCCACAATTTGTAGAAAAAGTAAATGAATATTTATTAAAAAGATTTTCAAAAAAATAAAGATTTATATTAATGTATTTAGTTAATTTAATATAGAAAAAAATGTAAATACATCTCTAAAATAGAATCAATAAATTTAAACTATAATATGAAATTGAATGATTTAAATTCAAATAATACTTTGTCTTTAGTTGATTCAAATAATATAAATTTTTATTATTTCTTTTTGATATATTGTATTGAAAAATATCAAATTGAGTTTAATCAATTATTTGATGATTTTTTATTTTAATATAATTTATTCTAAAATTATATCAAACAAATGAATTAAATTTAGAACTTTAATAGATTCAATTAAAATTTAAATTTTCTTTATCTTCTAAATAGAAAAAAAATAATATAATTAAATATGGTTATTTACTTTCTAAACTTAAATATTATAAAATAAAATAAAACAGAATTAAAAAACATTACTTTAAAAAAAAGCAAATAAATAAATAAAAATCAGACCAAATCTCCAAATAAATACAACCTTAATAAAAATAATATTGAATTCAATTCAATTACTAAACTTAACAAAGTGAAACATACAATATTACCAATTGAACCTAAAATTTTATTAATACTTACTTAAAATCTTCAAAAATATTTTTTCATCCATAATAAAAAAGGATGAGAAGAGCTAAAACATATATAATTATTTTAAATAATTAAAATTATAGCCATTATTTAAAGATAATATCTATTAAAGTTTAATAAGTTTTATAATTAATTAGAATCCATAAGTTTCTTTCAAATAAGGTTTTTTTCGTGTTTTTTTTTAAAAATTAATTTTAATTTTAATTATTTTTTAATTAATTTAAATTTGGATTTTAAATTCAATAATATGGAAAATTTATATGATGAAAATAAGATATTTTACTTATATACAAAATACAGACATTCATCATATAATAAGATTTTATCCTCAAATTTAGAAATATCAAAATTTAAAGAAAAGATATCATCTTATAATAAAATTTGCAATGAAATGAAAAATAATGAATATAAGCAAATTAGACCAGATGATATAATGGTCTATGTAAAAGAAGATGAAAAAACAAAAACAGTTTTAACTGAAGAAGAAAAAAAAGAAAAAGAAGAAAAAAAAGAAATAGAAGAAAAAAAAGAAAAAGAAGAAAAAAAAGAAAAAGAAGAAAAAAAAGAAAAAGAAGAAAAAAAGCAAAAAACATTTTTAGTGATGGGAGGATATAATGATATAATAAAAGCATTATTAAAAAGAGGATGGAAGCAATTAACAGATGAAAATGATATGTCTTTTGATTATATATATTCATTAAAAAGTAAAAAAATACCTCAACAAAGTTTAAAACCAAATCAAATGTCAGGTCATTTTTGGAAAGCTTCAGAAATAACAAGAAAAGCAGGTTTACTTAAAAACATAAAAAATTTATATTATAAAGGAGTGAATTTAGATAATTTTTTCCCTAGATCATATGAAATATGTGAAAAAAATGATTTAGAAGATTTCATTGAAGATTTTAAAACTAATAAAGCAATTTCTATTTTGAAAGAAACTTTAAATAAAAAAGGATTAAATGTTAATAAAAAAGTAGTTGATACTGCTATTAAAATTATTAAAAGGAAATTTCCTATTATTATGGAAGAAATTAATTTCAAAGAAAAGTTTGATGATATTAAAGGAAGATTTTCTAATAAAAAAGATAATAATAATTATGATATTCAATTAATTAGTGATGAAGAATGGGAAATTATTGGTAATGAAAATATGGAAGTTTATAATGAGAATATTGATAAATTAATAAAACAAAAAATGCTTACTATTGAAGGAAGAAATCCTTGGAAAAAAAAAATTGATAAGAAAAATATTATTGAGAAGAAAAGTAGTAATATTAAAAAAGTAAATAAAAATATTATGAATAAAAAAAATAATAATAATAATGATAATATAATAAATGAAAATGAGAAAAAATTAGAAGAAGAAATAAAAGAAATGTTCAAACAAAAAGCATTAGAAAGAGAAAAAGAAAATGAAAAATTAAATGAAAAAATAGAAAAAGAAGAAATAAAAAGAAAAGAAGAACAAGAAAAAAAAGAAAAGTTGATTTCAGAAATAAAATCTATAGAAAAAAAGAAAGAAGAAGAAAAAGAAGAATTAGAAAATAAAGAAGAAAAAAAGAATTATTTAACAAAAGAAGAAAAAGAGTTAAAATGGAAAGAAGATTTTTTAAAAGAAAAAAAGTCGATATCTCGTCCAAATAAATATTCAGAAACAGAAAAC
Source organism: Isotricha intestinalis (assembly GCA_023807065.1). NCBI lineage: Eukaryota > Ciliophora > Litostomatea > Vestibuliferida > Isotrichidae > Isotricha > Isotricha intestinalis. The sequence continues at coordinate 3,588 of JAJJLU010000825.1, forward strand.
TATGAGGAATCAATAGAAGAAATAGAAATAATATTAAAAAAGATAAAACAATATCTTCCTGAATTTTCTATAGATGGAGATAAAAATATATGGATAGTAAAACCAGGAGGATTATCTCGTGGAAGAGGAATTCATTGTATAGATCAATTAAATGATATATTATCAGATATAAAAATATGTGGTCAAACAATTATTCAAAAATATATTGAAAATCCACTTATTATATATAATAAAAAATTTGATATTAGACAATGGGTTTTAGTTACTGATTTATCTCCTTTAAAAATTTGGCTTTTTGATACTCCTTATATTAGATTTTCAGCTGAAAAATTTAATATTAATGATTTTAAAAATATTTTCAGCCAATTAACTAATAATTCTATTGCTAAACATTCTGAGCAATTTAATAATGAAATTAATATTGAAGGTGATATGTGGGAAATTGATCAATTTAAATTATATTTAATTAATAATTATGGAAAAGATTATTGGAATGAAATACAAGAAAAAATTAAAAAAATTGTTATTTATAGTTTATTTAGTGCAAAACATAAAATTATTCAAAGAAAAAATACTCATGAAGTTTTTGGTTATGATATTATGATTGATGATAAATTAAATACTTTTTTAATTGAAATTAATTCTTCTCCTGATTGGACTTATTCTACTAAAGTTACTGAAAAATTAGTTAAAATTGCCAGTGAAGATATTATTAAAGTTGTTGTTGACTATCAAGATAATGAAAAATTAAATAATAATAATAATTTGGTTGATACTGGGAGATTTAAATTAATTTTTAATTCTTATGATTTCCCTAAGTTTGATAATATGGATGTTAACATTTGTGATGTTGAAAAAATAAAAGAAATTTGATTATTATTTTTTTTGCTTTTTTTAATAATAAAAAAAAGTTTTTATGAAGTAAATAAAATAATTTAGATTAAGTTTTAAAAAATTGTTTTATTTTTATTCAAATTTTTATTTTTTTTCTAAAAAACAAATGTTAACAAAAAATGAACTTTTAAAAAAATTTCCGAATCCTTCATTAGAAGATTTGAAAAAAGATAGAGTTCCAATTCAACAAAAGAAAAATATAATAAAAAATGCAATTTTAAAAGAAGAAGTTCCTTTAAATTTATATCTTCCTTTAACATTACCAAGAGTAAAAAAAGAACCAGAAAAAAGAAAATTATATGATCATAATAAAGAAATAGAAAAGCAAAAAAAATTAGAAAAAATGAGAAATGAATTAAATAACTTTTCACATAGACCAATATTACATAAAATAAATAAAACTGAATCAGAAAAAGAATTATCAAATTTACTTAAATTTTTAAAAGAAAATAAAGAAAAGAATAAAGAAATTGAAGAGAAAATTTTAGAAAATATGAAATCAAAACCTTTTAATTTAAAACAATTAATTAAAAAAGTAAGAAATATAACAAAAAGTGTTGATTCAATATTTAAATATAAAATAAATAATAAATATGAATTTGCTAAAAATTTTAGAAAACATGCTATTTCATATAAAAAAAATTCTACTCCTGTTGATGAATTTTATGATATTCAAAGAAGTAGAGATTTTATTCATTTACAAAAAATATTTTTAAATAATGAATACTATAGTTTAATGAGTAGAAAAACAAAACCTGAAAAAAAAGATTTAATGTATACTGTAAGTGATTATCAAATTTACAATCCAGATTCTGAAAAGAATAAAAATGAAACAACAAGAAATAAGAAAAATATTAGTAAAAGTGATTTATTTAGAAGTGTTAATTTTATTTGTTCTAGAAATAACAGCAAAAAAAATTATTTGGAACAATATAAAAACTTTTATTCTGATGATGAACAACAAATTAATCAAAAGAAAAATTTTGAAAATGATTTATTGGAAAGAAAAAATATAAAATTTTTTCATAGATATAAAAATTATAAAAGAATTTTAAAAAGTGAAGAAGCAAGACATTATAATAATAAAATATTTAATAAAAAAGAAATTGAAAAATTAATGAAAATTAGAAATGATTTAGAATATGATAAATTAAAATATGATTATGCTTTTAAAATTGGAACTATTGAAGCTATTAACAGAAATGTTGTTCCTAAAAGTACATTAAATAGAGAAGAATTATTAAAAAGAAAAAAAGAAAAAATAGCAAATACTATAGAAAATAAAGTTCAAAGTGCTTTAAATAATTATGAAGTAGGAAAATTAGTAAAAACTACTTATAATATAGAAGATTATATAAAATGATTAAATTATAATTAATTAAATAAATATAATAAAAAAAATCAAATTAGAAAAAGAAATATATATTAAATATATTATTTTTTCCTTTAATTAAAAAAAATTGAAAAGAAATAGCAAACAAACAATTATACATCTCCTTCATCATCTTTTTTTTCTTCTTCTTGTTGATTTCCATCATTAATAGAATCATTCATAACATCTTCAACATTAGCTTCTTTAGGTAAATCATCTTCATTAGCACCTTCTGGAGAATAATATTTGACAATTTCAGAAGGATAATAAGAATTAATAGTATTAATTAAATGAATTAAAATAGAATTTATATGACTTTTTTTAACCATTTCCCCAAATCTAATTTCTTCCAATTTTTGTAATCCTCCGTTTTGAACAAAATCTTTTAATTCATGATTATTAGTTTTTAAATATTTAACATATTGATTTAAAATATGCTTTAAAATATTATCTGGAGCAACATAAAGTAAAGGTTCCAAAGCACTTAAATTAGCACAATTATCGATAATTTTCTTCATACTTTGTTTACTTTTTTCTTTTAAATAATCAGTACTTTTAACATCTTTATAATAATAAAGCATTAAAGATAAAACATTACTATTAGAAACTTCTTTAGAATGTTTAATACTATGTCTCCCAATATGACCAAGTGCATAACAAGCAGCAGCTTTTAATTGAGGTGAAACTTCATTTTGTAAAGCATCAGCAAGTTGACTTATTGCTTTAGCTTCAATAACTTTCCAAGCTAAATCTTTTTTAAATGATGATATAAATCCCAATGCTAAAATACCATATAAACGAGGATCTCCTTTTATATTTGTTATATAATCTACTAATATTCCTGCTCCTCCATTATCAGTGATTATTGTTGCATTTGATGGACTCTTATTCACTATTTCACATACACAATATGCTGCATTTTTCTTTACTATATCATCTGGGTCTTTTAAACAATTTAATAATTTTTGAGGATTTGTTATCTTTGCTATAACATGTGTTGCTAAATCTACACTATGACGTGATATATTTCCAAGTAATTGACATATATTTCTTTTTAATTGAGTATCATTATAACTTAAAAAAAAGATTATTGTGTCTAAACCATTTTCAGCTACAGGTTGAGCTAATTGTTCACTATGTGGAAGATATATAACCTAAAGTTAATGCTGCTGCTCTCTTAAGTAAAATATCTGGTTCTTGAAGACATAAAATTAAACTATCAACTGCATTTGCTTTAATAACTGCATGTGCTAAATCAGGACTGTGTTTAGCAATGAAACCTAAAGCCCAAGCAGCAGCTTCTTTAACATCTGTATCAAATTCATCAAGACATTGAACTAAAGGTTCCAATGCTCCATTTTTAACAACTTCTTCAGCAAGTTTTTCATTGTGTTTTGCTACTGATTTAAATACATAACATGCTACTTTTTTAAAGAAACGATTTGGTTTTAATAAGGAAAATATCAATTGAGGAATTATATTATTTTCTACTACACTTATTGCTAATTCTTCACTAAAATTAGCTAGACGTCCTATAGCTAATGCTGCACTCTGTTGGATAGAGGGCACACTGTCTAAGAGGAGGGGACGTAGAAGACCCATCACTCCTGCAGCATTCAATGCCTCAATGTTTGATGGCTTTGATGCCAGATCTGCTATTGTTTGCACAAAGGTTATTCGCGCTTTTTGATATTCTTCAAATGGTTTTAATAAAGCTCTTGTCATTTTTTTTTATTTATTTTTTTATGTATTATTTGGGAGTTATAGTTTATTTTTTTATTTTTTTGGAAAATATATTTTTTTATTAGGGTTTATTTAATATTTTGTATTTATATATATAATTAAATTTTTTAAAAACAAAAATAACAACATTTTAAATAAACCTAAAAAAAAAATGTAGAAAAATACCAAACTCAACAATCACATTAACAAAAATAATTATTTTTAATCCAAGAATCCAATTCGATAAAATCAGGTCTTTTCTTTTCTTTAATTTGTAACATAAACAAAACTAAATTGGTAAAATTTTTAGAATATCTTCCTCTTAAATATTTTTCAACAATTAATCTTTGATCATCTTGATCAGAAATTTCTCTAATATCATATAAACTTTGATAAGTTAAAGTAGCTGCAAATAAAATACAATAACCTAAACTAAAAACATCATTTTTAAAAGCATTATATTTTGTATTTTCTAAAGGAGAATTTCTATAAGCTTTAAACAATATAGGACTCATATATAATTCAGTACCTCTTACAGTTTGTTTATTTGTATCATTATTATAATCTTCATTTTCAATAAATCCATTTTTAAATAATTCAAATCTTTTTTTTTCCTTAGTTTTTGCTTCTCCAAAATCTGCTATTTTATAAATATTATTATTAAAACATAAAATATTTTGAGGCTTTATATCTCTGTGACTTATTCCTTTTCCTTGTAAATAAGAAAATGTTTCTATTAAATTTATTAATATTGATATTAATTCTTTTTCTGAATAATATAGTTTCTTCTTTGATCTTTGTCTTATTTCCTTTTCCCAATCTAAATTTGCTAATTCCATTAAAACATACATTACATATGTTAATTTATCTAATTTCTTACTTTGAATACCTAAAATTTTTACTATATTTAATGAATGATTTTCATTATGTAAATTTATTAATAATTCATATTCTTTTTTCTTTTCTTTTAATTCATTCATTGACGAAGCTGATATTTTTTTCATTGCAAATTTTAAATGAGTGATAGGATGTTCTACTAAATATATTTTACCGAAAGTTCCTTCTCCTATTAATTTTAATATATTATAATCATCTGAATCAAATTCATTTCTTATATAATTTTTATTTGATTCTGTATATATTGGAATTAAATTTTTTTTTTCTTCATAACTTCCTAAATTTGTAGAATCAGAATTTTGACCTTCTGAATTTGTATTTAATTTAATTTCATTTTTTTCTGTTTTTATAATTTCTTTTTCTTCTAATTTTGTACTTAAATCTATTTTCAAAGGATTATTAATTTTGCCATATTTACTAATAAATTTATTATTTTTATTTAGTCTTTGTGTCTCTGAAAAATTATTTAAATTTAATTTTGTTCCACTATTATTATTCATTGATAATTTTGGTTTGTTATTATATCTAAATGAATTTTTCCCATTTTTTATATTCATAAATTCAAATAATATATTATGCATTTTTTTTGTTTCTGTAGGAGAAAAATAATTTTTAAAATCAATTTCACTACTTCTTTTCATAATTTTATTATTATTACAATTAATATTATTTTCATCTTGATTATAAATACAATTATTATTTTTATCTTCATTAATATTTTTCTTATATAAAAGACTTAAACTTAAATTAGTAGAAGTTCTCTTTATTTTATTACCATCTGAATTATCTCTTTCTTTTCTTTTTCTACTTAAATCACCTAAACTTCTCAAAATATTTTTTTGTCGACATGAAGATTTACTTAATCTCATTTCTTTAGTTTTAAATTTTTTATTACAAATAGGACAAATCCATTCAAAATTATCATAATTATATATTCCAAAACATTCACTACAAACTATTACTTTTTTACCTTCATAATCACCATCAAATAACATTCCTCCATCAAAATGTTTAAATTTTTTCATTTTTAATATATCACAATTACATTCTTTATTCATTATTATTTTTGGTAAACTATAAATTTGTTTTATTAAAGAATGAATAATACATATTGATTTTAATTTATTTTTATCAAAATCAATATGAATTTTAGCTTCGCATTTGAAATTTTTATTACAAATATCACAATAATAAAATAATTTAGAAACATCAAATATTTTTTTACAACATTCACAAATTAATTGAGTAATGTAATTTTTATTTGAAGATATATCCGTATATAATTGATTATGACAAATTTTACATTTGATTAAATTTTCTTTACTTTTTTCACAATGTAATTTTAAGAAACTAACAGGAAATAAATTTTCTAAATTTTTATTTTCAATTTTTCTTATTTTTGAATAATAATTAATATTATGTTCCCAACAATACATTTTAATTTGAAAACTTTTATAAACTTGTTCACATGCTAAACAATAAACATTATTATTAAAATTTATTAATGCATTTCCACATGAATGAAGAGCTTCTTTACAACTTTGGCAATGAATATAATAATTTGGTTTTTCTAAAAAAGGTAAATTTTCTTTTTTCATTTTCTTTAAAACATTTAAAAAATTTTGACATTGATTTTTATCGTTTAAATACATTTTTATAAAAATACTCTGAACTTTTTTCATTAAAATATCTGAATAATTTTTCTTGTTGATTTTTATCATTAATGAAACTTGCTTTTGTAAATTTGATATAAATTCATCTTGAGATATATGAAGAATATTTGAATATAAATCATTATATTGTTCTTGGAAAATTTGAGACAATTCTAATTCATAAATAGAAATATCTGCAATTTGGAATTTTAGAGAAGAATTCATATTTAATTTTGATTTTAAATTAATTTTCAACTTTTTAAATAATCAATTTTTCTTTTAATAAAAAATAATTAACAATTTAATATAAAAATAAAAAAATAATTATAAAAAAAATATATAAAAAATAATAATGGGTAATTGTCAAGGATTAGAGAATAGAAGAGGAAAAATATTATTATTAGCTGAAAAATATCCAAGATATCATGGAGGAAAAGTTGATTTAAAAGCAATAGAAAATAATGAAAATGAATTATGGGAACATTATCAAAAATTTATTCAATATAAACAAGCAATAAAAAAATCAGATCCAGTATTATATAATTATTTTTTTAGCCCAGAATATAATGACGAAGATGATGAAATTAGTGATAATGAATTTAGTTTTTCAAATGAACAAGATGAAACTAGTCAATCTGAAAATAAAAATAAATCTGATTTAAATTTAAATAAAAGTCAAGATAAGAATAAAAAGGATGATGATACTAAAAAAGAAGAAAATCAAACAAATAAATTTAGATTAAAAAATAAAAAGAAAAAAAATAAAATGGTTTTAAATGAATTAAAAAGAGAAGATGTTGAAAGATTTTATTTTTTTTTTAATAAAGCAAATTATAATTCATTAATAGCACAAAATGTAAAAAGTAATTTTCCTTTATTTTGTAAAGAAAGATTTCCTAAATATAAAAAACAATTAGATAATTCTCCTTTAGAAGAATTATCTTTAACTTCAAGTGAACTTTATTTAGATGATAATCCTAATTATTGGAATTATTTAAAAAATTTAAAAAAATTAGATTTAAGCTTTGATAAAATAAATAATTTACCTGAACATATTGGTTTATTAAAGAATTTAAAAAGTATTAGTTTAAGAAAAAATGAATTAAATTCTTTACCTCAAAATTTTACTAATTTAAAAAATTTAGAAGAAATTGATTTAAGTGAAAATCATTTTACTAATTTACCAAATGATATTTTCACTCCTAAATTAAAATTATTAAATTTAATTGGAAATTACTTTGAAACTTTTTCTGTTGAAAACACTGATTGTGGTTTAGAAAGATTATTTTTAGCTCAAAATAAATTTAAAGTAATTCCAGTAGAATTAAATCAATTAAAAAAATTAAAATATGTAAATTTAGATGAAAATTTAATAAATGAAATACCACATAATTTAGATGATAAAATAAAACTAGATTTAACAATGTCATTATATAAAAATAAAGGAATAAATCAAATAAAAGAATTTAAAAAAGTTTCAAATATAAAAAATATTATGGAAGATGATATGATTAAAAAAGAACTTTGGTCTAAATTAATAAGTAAACAAAATAAAAAAGAAATGTCAGATAAAAATGTAAAAGATAATTTTCAAAGAATAATAAATCAAAAATTATTATTTGATATAACTAATAAATATAAAATAAAAAATGCTCATTCAGAAATAGAAAAAGAAAATAATTTAATAATATCAAAATTAGAAAAATTTCTTAAAGATAATTATTCTTTTAGTAATGATGAAAAGGAAAAAATATTTCAACTACAATTGTATGCAGAATTTGTAAATTTAATAGAAGAAAAAATAAAAACAGGAAAAGAAGATCAAATAAATAAAGTAGAAGATAATGATTTAAGAGAAAGATTAAAAGATTATTATTTAACATATTTAAAAAAAAAAGAATATGAAGATACTGGAAAAATAAATATTAATGATTTTAATAATGAAATTGAAGGAGATTATTTTCATGAATATGTTTTAAATGAAGATTCAAATCTTATGAAAAGAACTTCTATTTTAAATAAACTTAGTTCGATGTCAATTGAACCTTTTATATTTTTGGATAAAAATATAAAACAAAAAAATAAAAGAAGAGATGATAATTCTAATTTAATTTTTTTAAAAGAATTAAATAATAATATTTGTTCTTCAAAAGTTAATTTATATTTACAATATTTAAGTAAAATTGATTCTACAATAAAAGATTTAATTATTAATTTATGGGTTACTAGAGATACAAATTCTTTTATTTTAATTTTAACTGAATTTAAATTATTTATTGAACAACTTATTAATTATTATATTCAAGTTGGAAGTAATTCTTCTGTTGTTAATTATGAAGTTGTTAGAAATCAAGATAAAAATGTTGTTATTCATAAAATCTTTTATAATAATAATTGTTTAAAAATTTTATATAGAATAGGATTAAATGAAAAAAGAAAAATCATTTATAATGAAATTGAACAAGATTATTTCGATTTTAATATTAATCCTTCAATGAATAAAAAACATAAATTGTTTGAAAATTGGTTACAAAGATTTATCACCTTATTAAAACAAAATAAATATGATGCAATGGATTTAAATCTTTAAAAATTTAAATATTTTATTATATTATTTTTTTTAAATTAAAAAAAATAAAATAAATGGAAAATACAATAAATGAAGAATTAAAAAATCCAATATCATCAATTGATCAATATAAATTAGGTGAAAAATTAGGAGAAGGAACTTTTGGAACAGTATATTTAGCAACACATAAATTAACAAAACAAAAAGTAGCAATAAAAATAATAGAAAAGAAAAAATTAAGAAAAGAAATAGATAAAATTCGTTTAGAAAGAGAAATAACAATATTAAAGAAACTTCATCATTCAAATATAATAAATTTATATTCAACAATAGAAACAAATTCTCAAATATATTTAATTCAAGAATATGCATCAGGTAAAGAATTATTTGATTATATTATTCAAAAGAAAAAGTTATGTGAAAAAGAAACATTAAAATATTTTCAGCAAATAATAAGTGGAATAGAATATATACATAAATTAGGAATATGTCATAGAGATTTAAAACCAGAAAATATAATATTAACATTAAATAATGAAATAAAAATAATTGATTTTGGATTAAGTAATTTTTATAATAAAAATCAATTATTAAAAAGTGTTTGTGGTTCTCCTTGTTATGCAGCTCCAGAAATTTTAAAAGGAAATATTTATTCTGGTTTAAAAATAGATATTTGGAGTTGTGGTATTATATTATATATGATGATTACTGGAAATTTACCTTTTAATGATAATAATCAAATTTCTTTATATAAACAAATTATTCATGGTAAATATTATATTCCTTCTTTTGTTCCTAAAAAATTATCTGATTTAATTAAAAATATTTTAGTCACTAATCCTAAGAAAAGATTTAATTTAAATGATATTAAAGAACATTCTTGGTTTAAAAATGAGAATATGAAAAATAATTTTCATTTTGGTATTAATTTAAATGAAATTATTATTCCTATTGATGAAGATATTATTGAAATAATGAATGAAATGAATTTTAATAAACAAGAAGTAAGAGAAAATATTTTGAGAGATGAACATAATAATATTTGTACTACTTATTATTTATTATTAAATAAAAAAATTAAAAGAGGAAAAAGTTCTATTAGTGATTTGAAAAGTTTAGAATTTGAAAATTATATTATTGATAAAAATAATTTTATGGAAAAATATAATTTTAATATTGAAACAGTTATTAAAATGAGATCTTATAGTAAAGGAATTTTAAACGAAATTCCTTTTAGAAATTATATTAATAAAGATTATAAAAAATTAAATGATAATAACACTGAAAATAATTATGATATGAATGATAAAGAAATAAAAATAATTCATCAAAAAAGTGAAAGTAATATTATAAATAAAAGAAATGAATTTGAAAATGATAAAAAAAATAAGAGTAAATCTTTAAGAATGAATACTTTATCTCATTCTGCTAATAAAAAAATAAATCCAATTTTTTATAAAAAATATATTTTTAAAACAGAATTATCAATTCCAAAAAGAAAAGAAAAAGAAAATAATAAAGCTTTTATTAAAAAATGTAAGCCTATTTTTATCCAAAATATTAATCTTAATTCTTTAGGTAAAGAAAGAACTTTATCTATAAAAAAAATTGAAAAAAAAAAAATATTTAGTCCTTTAAAAGATGAGATAAATAAACAAAAATCTCAAATTAATATTTTGAAAAATAATTTAAATCATGAAAAAAAAAATGAAAAAACTTTAATAAAAAATAATATTAAAAAGAAAACAGAAAAAAGAAATTATAAAAACAATATAAAATCATATTCTGTTGAAAAAAGTAATAATTCAATAAAAAATTCTTTTATAAATTCTTTTGAAAAAGAAAAAAATAAAAATAGAAGTTTTGAAAGAAATGAAAAATATAAAAAAGACATTAAATCATATTTTTCGATTAAAAAACAGAATAATATAAAAAAAGAAAGGAAGATTAAAAAAGAGATTTTAAATATTTTTCATAAAAATTTATCAAATCTAATTTCTCAAAAACATAGTCAATCAGTAAAAGAATTAAAATCTTCAAAACAAAATTTAAACAATTCAATTAATTATATTAAAAAAAAATCAACTCAAATTTCAAAAGAAAAAAAGGAAAAAATAAAAAAATTAAATGAAAAAAAAGAAGAAAAATTAAATATTAAATCATTTAAATTAATAAAGAATAAATTACCTGAAAATGATTTATTAAATTCAAAACAAAAATTAAAAATTAATACAGAAAAAAATGAAGAATCAAAAAAAAATATAATTTCAAATCAAAATATTAATCAAAAACAAATTTATAATAAATTTATTCTTCAAAAAAATAATGAAAGTGATTTAAAAAATCCTTTACAATTTAATTTATTAAATTTATACTTTAAATCTAAAAATCAAATAAAAGAAAAATTAATTCATATTTTAAATTCAAATAAAATCAAATTTAGAATTGATAAGAAAAATCAATTCAAATTTATTTGTGAAAAACAATTAATAAATGAATTTGAAATTAATATAGTTCAGACTTATTTACCTGAAATTTCAATTGTAAAATTTAAACTTCTAAAAGGAGTTATGACTCAATATAATGAAATTATAGAAAAAATTTGTATAAAATTAAATAAATAAAATTGTATAAAATTGTTTTTTTGGGTAAATTTAAAAATAATTTAATTTAAAAAAGAAAATCTATTTATAAATAGAAATAAATTATTATTTAATTGATTTTAATTTATCTTCTAACTTTATTATATTATAACTTTGTATATTTTTCAAGTAATAATAATAAAATTTAGCTAATTTATCATTTAAATCTTTTTTTCAAAAGATTAAAATTATTATTAATATTATCATATAATGAAATTTTATATCTCAAATTAATTTTGTTGGAAATTAATTAAAATAATATTTAATTTTGATTAATTAAAATTTCTAAAAAATTCATTAAAAAACCTTTAATAAAATCAAGATAAAATTCTTTTTTTAAAGTATATCTTTTAAAATATAAAAAAAATAAAAGATAAAAAAAATGAAAATCACAATTGAAGCAAATAAAGAATTATCAATACCAATTCAAAAATTAAAACATCAACCAATAAAAAATTTTCTTTCATTTAATCCAACAATTGCTTTTGATAATCATCCTTCAGCAAGAGGATTAAAGAAAGAAGAAGAAGAAAATAAATCAACAAATTTAAATATAAATTTTACAGAAAAAAAAAATAAAAATATTAAAATAACTTTAGATTCTGTTGAATCTGAAATATATAACAATGAAATTTTTTATACTAAAAATAATGATATTAATAATAATCCTAATAATAATTGTCTTTCAATTAATTATGAACCAATTAAAAAACAAAATACTTTTACAAAAGAAGAAGAAGAATTTGATAAAGATATTACTCATTTAATTCAAAAAAGAGAAAATTCAGAAATAATAATAAATAAATTCCAAAAATTTGCTAATTGTAAATTATGAAAACATTAAATTAAAAAAAAGAAAAATTGAAAAAATTATTTGTAATAATATAAATATTATTATAAAACTAATATTTCAGTAGTGTAAAAAGTTTTATCTTGTTTAAACAATATATAAGAAATATTTATATAATAATATATTTTATGAGTTTAAATATGATATAAATATGAAATAATATAATATAAACTTTTTAAAAAAACAATAAAAAAAATCAATTAAATAAAAAATAATATGTTAATAAACATAAATTAAAAAAACAACAATAAAAATAATCAAATATAATAAATCAAATTTATCTATAAATGATTAATTAATTCTATAATAAAAATAAATGAAAGAAATTTGAAAATAAAATTAGAACATAAAAGTGAATTAGGAAGTTTAAATTTTTTCAATTTTTCAAATGTGAATGATATTAAAAACTGAATAAACAGATTAAAACAAGAAGAAATTAGATATGTAAAAACTCAAGTTAATGAATTATAAAGAATTCACAAAATAATTTTTTAAAAGAAAATATTGAGCAATTAAATGAAGTTCTTCATAAATTGTTTACTTAAAAAAGTTAATTTTAGAAAAATATTTGAGCTTTATAATAAAAAAAAGTATATCAATGTTTTCATATATTTAAATAATATATTTTTATTTTTCAATATCATAAATACTTTTTTCTATTCCTTGTTTAATCCCTTCTTCAGGTTCATAATTTTGATTTTTTGAATTATTTGAATTATTATTTCCCTGATTATTATAATTTTTCTTTTGATAATTAACATAATAATTATTATTATTATATCCTTTTCCTCTTTTTCCTCTTCCTCTAAAATTACCATAATAATTATTATTATATCCTTTATTATTATTATATTTTCCTCTATTATTATAATAATTTTTATATCCTCCTCTTCCTCTATGATTATTATTATTATAATATTTATTATTTCCTTTATCTTTTTTATCTTGTTCATTTAAATTAAAAGTATCTTTATTTTTTTGATTGTAATTTTTAGATTCATTTCTTGCTTCTGGATGAGTCATAGAAGTTAAATTATCAAAAAAAGATTCATTTTTATCATAAGCTTTTTGTGTGTTTTCTTTATTTTGTGGAATTTTATTTTCTGGTATTGCATTTATATTATGCTTTTCTTCAGATTTCATTTCAAAATGAACTAATTTTATTTCTTTTATATCTGATTTATTTATTTCTAATTTATCTTTTGTTACTTCTTTTCCATCTATTTCTTGTTTAACATTATTAAGAATCATTTTTAAATTAATTTTATCTACATTAATTAATGTTCCACGTACTTTTTCCCCATTATTTAATTCTACAATTACTTGTTTTTCCTCAGTTTTAATCATTTTTTATAATCAATTAATCAAAAAGTATTTATAATAAAAGAATTAATACTTTCAATTCAAAAATAAAAAATAAAAATAATAAATGGGGATGGGGATTGGGGATTGGGATTGGGGATTGGGGATTGGGGATTGGGGATT
>JAJJLU010000826.1:0-17616 GCA_023807065.1 Isotricha intestinalis
CCCAATCCCCAATCCCCAATCCCCAAAATACGGTATATATATATGACATGAATATTTTTTCAGAATACAAATTAATTTTTAATTTAATTTAAGTTAAAATATATAAAAAATTAATAAAAATATAAAAGTTATAAATAAAATAATGAGTAAAGAAGAAAATAAAGAAGTATTAAAAGAAGAAGAAGAAAAAAAAGAAGAAACAGAATTAAATGAAGGAGGAACAGAACTTGAAGAAAAAGTAGAAAAAGAAATAAATCCAGAATTATTAAATGATGATCCAGAAGAAAGTTTAAAAATAGAAAAAATAGTAATTAAAACAAAACCTTATTTTTCAAGTAATATTTTACCCAAAAGCATTTATTTACAAAAAACAGTTTTACCTTTAGTTTATGAAGCTATTAATCAAACTGAAAAACTTAGACCTAAAGATCCTATTGAATTTTTTGCTGTATATTTACTTGATAAAAATAAAAAAGAAGTTAATTAAATTTTTTTAAATATTTAAATTGAATTTTTTAATTTTATTTTTTAATTTATTAATTATTTATATTTTATCCTTTTTATAATTTATTATTGCATGATAAAGAAGAAAAAATAATAAAAATTTTAAAAGAGTTTATATGATATTTAAAATATTTAAAAAAGCATTAATAATTTAATTATTGAATTCAATGTCATTATTTGCTCTTTCATAAACTATAAATAATTAAATATATATTCTTACTATTATATACAAGAAGTTTTTCAATTAAGTCAACATGAGAAATTAACATTCTTCTACAACAATATCTTTTCATTCCTAATTCATCCAAAGCTGCTGAAATTTCTTTTCCTTCATTTAATAATCTAAGATATTCATCCCATTTATTTCCTATTACTTTTCCGCATGTGAAACATCTTACTGGAATTATCATTTTTTATATAATTTTAAATTATTTTTTGATGATAAATTTTATTTATTAATATGATTTATTTAAATAAATATTTATTTTAAAAAATTGCTTTTTTTACTATTTTTATCCGTTAACTAATATAAAAAAATAAATATAAAAACTAATTTCTATAGATTATACCATAATTTTTAAAAAATAATTATATTAATGATTCATTAATTATTTCATTTTTTAATATTACTTATTTAATCATATAATTTTTCAATCATTATTTTTCTTTTTTTTGTGTTATAAATTAAATATTGTTTAGGTTTTTTCTTTTAGAATTTTTTTGGATTATCATACAGAATTATTTTAGAAACTAAGTTTTATCATTAACTTTTAAATTTTTTTGAAATATAATTTAATCAGAAAAATATTTATATACTCTTTTGTTTGTGAATAAAACAAGATTTTATTAATTTTTATCCAATTTAGCCAAAGAAGTATTAGTTGAGTAGTTTTTAAATTGTTTTCTTAAAATATTTTGTTTTAATTTTAAATATTCAGTGTTATTAATATTTAAGCTTGAATTATTTCTTACATTTTTATTTTTATTGAAAAAATAATCTTTAGTATAATATTTCTTTTTATCTCTCTCTAGTCTTTCCAATAATAAATTTTTGTCTCTTAAATCATTTTTAAGTAATTTTTCAATTTTTTCATGTCTTTTTTGTTGTTTTTCAATATTTTTATTTAATTTAAATTTACTATTAGCTTCTGAAATTCTCAAATATTCATTCTTAAAAATAAAATCTTCATCATCAGTGTATTTTCCTTTAAAAACATTATAATATTCTTTCCTGTTATTAAATGCAAATTTATTAGAAATTTTTTGAGGATCAAAATTAGAAGTTAAATTTAATATATTAATATGTGATTTTTCCATTTTTTTTTGAAAAGAAGTTTTATCTAATTTTTCAAGAAAAATCCTATCTTCTAATTGAGTCAATTGTATTTTATATTTTTCATCTTTTATTTTATTTTGAATATTAGATTTTAATTTTTGTTCATCTATATATTTAATTTCTTTTTCTCCTAACTGAATATTTTTTAAACATTTTGTATAAACTTTTCCTAAAGATGAATTTATATTTATTATGCCATTAATAATTTTATTTGATTTTACCTTTTTTAAATTTGGAATATAACTCTTATTATTTTCATAGTTTGTATTAATTATTTCTTTCTCTTTATTATTATTTTTATTCATTAATTGATAATTTATTTTTTCTTCTGAGATTGATGTACTTTTATTATTTATTTTTAACTCACTTTTTTCATTTAATTCGTCCAAATTTTTATTGACTTTATTTATTTCTTCTAAAAGCTTTTTTTCACTATTTAAAAATATGGATTTTCTTGAAGATATTTTTTTCACAATTTTCTTATTGTCTATCTTATTGTTAATTAAAGTTTTATTAAAATTGATTTTATTTCTAATTGAATGTTTTGGTGTTGTAAAAAATGATTGATTAATAAGAGATAATTTAATCTTTGGATTTATTGTAATTTTAATTTTATTTTCTTTTTTTTTGACTTTTCGACTAGTGAGAGATTTGAAATCTCTTGAATAATACATTTTATCATAAATGTCATTCACTGAATCTTTTGCTTGTTCTATTATTGAATGAAAATCTTCAATTTTAAATTTTTTTTTGATTAATCCATTTGAATCTGATTTTTTTATTAATGTTGATAAATTTTTTTTTAAAATAGATGTTGAAGATGGATAAAAAGTAAGTTCCATTTATAATTTTTTTTAAAAAAAAAAGAAAATAAATTATTATTAAACAATTTCCAAAATAAAAAAAAACTTTACACCACTAATAAAAAAATTAATAAAAAATAACAAAAAAAAATTAACAGTGGGAAATAAGTTAAAATTTTCAAAATAAAAAATTTTCGGAACAATTTCTTTATTGTCAGATAATGAATAGTAAGATATGATGATAATGATACCTATTCTTCATTTTATATATCATCATTTATTATTCATAACAAAATTTTTTAGCTTTAATTATTAAAAAGAAGAAAAAAATATTACATAAAAAGAAGGACAAATTAAATAAAGAAAAAAAAATGCATCTTTGAATTTTAAAAATCAAATATTTTATTGATTTTAAAAGAATATAAATTGATTAAGAAAATATTTGATTAATGAAAAACAAAAATAATAAGTTAAAACAAATTGAAATTAATTATTTCAATTATTATTTTAAAGTTTTAAATTTCTTTGAAAAAAATAATTAATTTACTTCTTAATTATTGAGATTTTTTAAAATTGAAGTTAATAGTTAATTTATAAAAAATAAATACTTCAACATTAAAGATATTGAATATTATAATCAACCAACTACTTTTTATAAGGAAAGTTATATTAAAATAATTTTTTTGAAGATATTCTTTTTAAAAAGAAAAATTTTTATTTTTTTTGTACTTTTTTATTAAAGTCAAATTAGGTGATCCCCTTTTTATATAGAAATTATTTAGATAAATTTAAATATTTTTAAAATAAGGAAACATTTAAAGCTCATTTTTCTTATATTTTTTTTGAAAATTTAAATTCAACATTTATTTCAGCATTCAGTTTTCAAAAATCATTACTTTTTATAATTGTTTGAATAAATGTCAAATCAATGCTATAATACTCCATCTTTAATATATTTCATAGGCATATAGAAGCTTGATTTTGAAATTTATTAGGGAATAAATTGAATTTTATTAATCATTTTATTTAATTTTATTATTATATCGGAAAAGTTTTTAATTTGTAATATTTTATAATATAAATAAATATAAAATAGGAAACATTTATTTGAATCCATTATTCTGAAATTGAAATTTTATTTAAAATAGTATTTGGTTTTTTGGATAGTCATTTATATTTCTTATTTGAATCTTCCTTGCAATTAATCAAAAAATTAATCATAAATAACAAAACAAAAAAAATGAATTCAAAATTTTATTATTATTAATGAATTTTAAGAAAATTTATGAGTCTATTATTGTAAAAAATAATTTAATGTTCAAATATATAAATATTAATTATGGGAATTTTAAATAATAAAATTATGAAAAATATTTTTTGAATTTAATGAAATAAATTTTTTTAGTTTAATTTTATTTTACTTGTAAAATTTCATGTCAATTGAAAAATTTCAATGAAAGATTTAGGGTTAAAAAAAGTTGTTTATGTATTAACTTTATTAAACATTAAATAATTAAAGAAACATAAAAAAATGATAAGACAAATTCAAATTTTACTTCATTAATTTCTTAAATCAGTAATTATTTTTCATTATAAAATTTATTTTCAAGAATAGAAGATCCTTTATTTTTCTTGTTTAAAAAAATATTATCCTTTTCTCCTTTTTTTTCTATTTTAATACTTAAATCTTTATCCCCATTTTCATTATTTTTTTCATTTTTAATTATATATCCTTCTTTTTCTTGAATTTGTTTTAATTTTTTTATAGTATGATTAATTGAAGTTCCAAATTTATTTTCATAAATAATTTCAAAAAAGTTAAAAATTTCTTTATAATCAGTTAATGGAGTTTTAATATTATTTTTAATTATAATTCTTTTAATTTCATCATATATTATTTTATTTGAAAAATTAATTAAACAAGGCTTTGAGTATTTTAATAAATCTATAAATAATATAATTTGTTTTTTTAGTGTTTTTTCTTTCTTTATATATTTGAAAAATGATCGACAATAATTTTTTTGTTTTCCATTTTTAAAAATATGCTTTTTTATATTTACATAATATTTAAAACAATAAATACATATTGTATGTGTTTGTATATGGGATTGATTATATATTTTATTTAATGTTTTATATCCTAAAATTAAATTTTCTTTTTCTTTTTCTTCAGTTATTTTTTCTTTTTCTATATTATCATTTCCAAAATGTTGGAGAAAAAGTTTAAAAGCATTTAATTCTTTTTCTTTAAATTTATGATAATTAGAAATTATTTTATTCCTATTTTCATTAGAAATAAAAGTAAATTTCATTATGAAATTTTTAAATTTTTCAACTTCTCTTAATAATATAAAAGCAAATAAAGAAATTATTTGTTCATTTGATAAAAAATTTTTACAATCAAAATACATTAATGAATAATTTGATTCTTTATTTTTATTTAACACGTTATTAGGAAATGAAATATTATTATTTTCTTTTTTTTTGCTTTTAGATGTATCTATTATTTTTTCAATTGAATTATCATCATTTTGTGAAGAAACATTTATTTCATTTTTCATAAAAGGATTATGAATTTTAATTATTTCTTCTTCTTCTTCTTCTTCTATTAAATCTAAATTTGAGTTTTTATTATCTTCATCATTTTTGATGTTTTTGTTATTATCCTTTTTATTTTTATTATTATTAAGAATAAAATATGAAGAAAAATCTCTATATTCATTTCGATTTTTTTCTTTCATATATTTTAGTATGATTAATATAAAAAATCTAATTAATCGTTAATAAGAAAGTAAATAAAAAATTAAATAAACAAGAAATAAAAAGATCAAAAATTGACAAAATATTAAAAATATTATATAAAAACAATTATTGCAAAATAAAAACAAATTTTTTTTGAAAAAAAAAATATATGAATATAACTTATTTTTTATATTTAAATATATCAAATTAAAGGGAAGCCATTTCCATCATAATAATATGGGATTAAAAAAAGAATGAAATCAGAAAATTCCATAATAACAAAACAAATTAAAGAAAATGAAGCAATTCCTAAAATAATTAATTCACAAATTGGTTTTTCTCTTTCATGAAAGCCACTATTATTTAAGCCATTTTCTGAATTAGGTTGAGTTAAATAATATCCAATTAACATACAAATTATTGGGGTAAATAATAATATTAATTTTAAAATTCCTAAATAAATTTTTCCTATATAAAAATGACCAATTGAAGGCAATAATAATTCTAATATAAAAGGAAGATATTTATTTGTTTGTTCATATGAACAATATTTTATATTTGATTGATTTAAATTAAAATTTTGATAACCATAATTACATGTACATTTATTTTGATGACATTTTCCATTTGGGGAAGGACAATTTATCGAATTACAAATTGTAGATTGTGATGTTTGGGTTATTATTATTATGAAAATATATGTTATTAAAACAATTTTTTTCATTTTTAGACTTTATTATTTTTTTTAAATTCTTCAATCAATTAATAATAATTACATGATAAGGAAAGTTATTATATAAAATAACTAAAGTTATTTGGGAAAGAAGAATTAAAAAGATATGAATACTCTAAGTATTTTCTTCATTCAATAAAAAACTTTTTGATAATATTCAAAAGTCATTAATAATACCATTAATTAAAAATAAAAATGATGAACAAATTAAAAATTCCTTATAAAGGGAAAGAATTAAAAGTTTTTCAGAATTTAAAAATTCACAAAAACTCAATTGAAAATTGAATTTAATAAATATAAATTAATGATATAATTTCTTAAATAAAGAAAAAGAAAAATTTTTAAAATATTTAAAATAATATATCATGATTAAAATGAATCAACAATATTCTTCAATCGAAGAAATTTTGAAATGATAAATATCCATATAAAAAAATAGTTTCTTTAATGAATTGTGTTAAGTATAAAAAAATATTATAAAAAAATAAGTGATATTTTTTAATTATTATCATAAAAATTATTCCCAAAATTAATTATAAAATCCTACTTATGAATAAGAAAGAAATATATTTTTTACAAATAAGTAGAGAAAAACATAAATTCCTATAAAATATTTTATTTAAATTCTTAAAAAAAATTATACTATAGAAATTTTTGAATCAATCGTAACAAAATGTTTTTGAATAATTATTTAAAGAAAAATATAATTATTTATAACTAATGGATGAAAACAAGAAATTAGAACTTCAAAAGGAAATAAAAGAAAAGACAGATTTATTAAATAAATTAAACAAAGATTTAAACCTAATAAAAAATGAAAATCAAGAAATGGAGGAAAAAATTGAAGAAAAAATAAAAAATATACAATATTGTCAGAAAATTTTAGGAGAAAAAGGAAACACAAAATTTGAAGGAAATAATTATTCAAACAAAGTAAAAGAAAGTGAAATGGTGACTTTAGAAAATCAAATTCAGAAAGAATTTAATTCAATACAAAAAAAATGTAATGAAAATTTACAATCAAAATTCAAAGTTCAAAATATAGAAAGGTTAATAGAACAACAAAAAAATCTAACAATATCATATGTAATAATAAAGAAATTAGATATAAAAGAAGAATTTTTATCTCAATTTAAAATAAAAGAAGTTCAAAATAATTATGAAAATTTATATAAATTATCAAAAAATGAAAAACTCAATTTCCAATCTTTAAAATTATGTGGTCCAAATTTAATATTTAGATTAACAACAGAATCTAAATTTAAAGAATTAAAAGAAAAATGTTGTGAAATATGGAATTTATCACAAACAACATATTATTTGTATGATGATACTTTTAATTCAATGGAAGTTTGTTTAGATGAAAATATTCAAAAGTATTTTTTATATTCACAACCTAATGATTCTACTTTACCTGAAGGTTATGCAATTTTTTATTTAATGGAAAAATTAAAAGATCAAAGAGATTTATTAACAACTCAAAAAAATTCTATTAATAAAAATGAATCTGGAGATAATAGTAATAAAGGTAATTTAGGTTTTGGAGTTGATTTACAAAATTGTATCACTAAATTAAGAGAAGGAAAAATTTTAAGAGGGTTATGTAATTATCATTATCATAATAAAAATGTTAATGAAGATTTTGATAATTTTGTTAAAGAACCTGAAAATAATTTTTTATGTTTTTTTATTGTTTTACTTTTATTCTCTTTTTCTTTAGTTTGTGCTCAGGCAAAAAAAGAAAAAGTTAAAAATTGGAATAAAATGAATATATTGTCTCATAGTTATTTAAATGATAAATTTAATTATTCTGATTATTATCGATCAATGAATTCTATGTATGATTATTTGAAATTATTAAATGATTTTCAATATAAAATATATCAAGAAAATATAAATAAAAGTGAAAATATAAATATATATTTTAAATACTTTGGTGTTGTTCAATATAGATTCTTTAAGACTTTAGAAAAGGAATGTATTAAAGATTCAGAAATGAAAAATTCGGATTTATATAAACTTTATTTTGATGTAACGAATTTAACATGTTATTATCCTGGATTTAAAGGAAAGCAAAAAAATAAAACTGATATTTCAGATTCAATAGTTTATGAAAATAATTTGAAAATAAAACATAATTATAAAACTTATTTTGGATTTTTTGATAAAACAGGATTCGTATTAAAATATAATCCATATGATAATGATAATTACACAAATGCAAAAAAAATTATAGATATGATAATTAAATCTGATCCATCTATCGAAGATAAAACAGAGCCTCCTTTATTAGAAGATAATATTCAAGGAATTGAATTAACTTTTAATTTATATGAACCTAATTTAGATATTTTTACTGCTGCTTCTATTTTTATTCAAAAAAGTGTGACTGGAAACCCTATTTTATCTTCTTTTGAAGTTATTCCTTTCTTAAGTAATGTATATGAAAATAAGAAAAGTATTAAAGCTTTAGATATTATTAGAATTATTTTACACATTATTCTTCTTTTAATTATTGTTGCAAAAATTCAACAAAAATTCAAAGATAAAAAAAATAAAAATATTTTAAGTCAGATAATAATTGTAGTGAATGTTATTTTTCAAATTAAAAATTTGATTTTAATTTTTTCATTTTGTTTCTTGGCAAAAGCTTATTCAATTTTTGCCCAATATAATTTAAATTCAAAAAAATATAATGATAATCCTTATTTTATTGATTTTCTTGATTATGCCAAAAAACAAAATGAAGGAAGATATTATGATCAACTTGCTTTATTTATGATTGGAATGTATTTATTAAAATATTCTCAACTTTTTCCTATTATTTTTACTATATTAGAATGTTTTAAAAAAACTATAATTGAATTTCTTTTATTAGTATTTTCTATTTTTTGTTTAATTTTAGGGATGACAACAACTACTTATTTTGTTTATGGAAGTTATATTAAAGAATATTCTACATTTGTAAAAGCATTTGTCACAAATTTAAAAATTATTTGTTTTATTGAAGATACTAATACTTTAATTCAATTAAATGAATATTTTCATTCTTTTACTATAATTTTAATTGTTTTTTATATTCTTATTCTAAGATTTTTCTTCTTTACTTTATTTTATCCTATTTTTACTGAGTATTTAAGGTGTGAAATTGACCAATTAAAATATATAACTAAAAAAGAGGAACAATATAGTATCAAAGAAAAATTTAATAAATTTTTCTGTAATTTTATGGGAAAAAGAACAAAAATGTTAGAGGATTATATAAATAATTATAACAAAAATGGAGATGAAATTGAAACTGATGATTTTCTTAATTCAATAAATAATTCATGAATATTTGTTATTTGTGGAAAATTTATTTTTTAAAATCAATTTAATTTATTAAATTAATAAAATTTATTTTGTATTTTAATATAATTTAACTGATCATTAATTAAATAATAAAAATTTACTATAATAAAATTAAATTTTACAATAAATTTACTTTCCATAAGTAGCAAAAGAACTATTTAACCCTTTTAAAGTAATATCATCTCTAATATATTTCATATCTGAACTATCGTCAGAATCTTCAAAATAGTCTTTATCAGAATATTTATCATTATCTTCATCATCAGCATAATTCATATTATCTTCACTATCAAAAGAAAACTCAAAATTAAAATTGTTGTCTTTTTTATTTCTTTCAAAATTTAATCTTTCATTAATATAATAATCATAATCATCTTTCATTTTCAACCAATAATGATTGAGCATTTTTTTAGCAGAAGCTCTTTTTTCAGGATAATATTCTAACATAGGTAATAAAAAATCGCATAAACTTTTAGCTTCATTTTCTTTAATTTTATATTTAGTAATTAAAACACTTTTAAGATTCCAAAATTGTAAGTTTTTAATTCTTAATAAATTACCATCTTTGGAAAAATATTTCTTAGAATTTTTACCAATAGTACAAAATTTTTTTGGCATTTTACCTAATAATTCTATTATTTGAGCTAAATGATCATCATTTTTACTAAAAGAATCTGAAGATTTAGGTTCAAATAAATAATCTCCTGTAATTAATTCAAATATTAAACAGGCAAAAGACCATATATCTGCAGAAGTATTATAATTTATTCCTAATATTACTTCTGGACTTCTATATTGTCTTGTTTGAATTTCATTTGAAAAATGATGATTTATCCAACAAGCATTTCCTAAATCACATATTTTAACTCCTATATTTTTATCTATTATATTTTGAGATTTGTTTTTTTCTTTTAATTTTTCAATATTTTGTTTTTTTTTATTTTCATTTATTATTTCATTTTTTTCTTTTTCATTTTTTGTATATGATAATGCGTTATATTGATGGATTAAATTTAAACGATAATTTTTATCATGTTTTATGTGATATTTTTCTTTTATATAAGTTTGAATTTTATTGGAATATTCATTTATGTTATAATCTAAAGATGTGGAATTTTCTTCTTGAGAATAATTGTCCAAGGAATCATCTAAATATTTTAATTTAATATTTGGAACTGATTGAACTTGGGGTCTTTCTATTAAATCTTCTATTTTAAATTGATCTATATCAGTTTTATTTTCTTGTTCTTTTTTCATTATATCATCTAACATTTTGTTTATTGAGTCTTTTTCTTGTTGAGTTGGAGAATTTAACTTTTTAATCTTATTATTACTAATTTTTTTTTTATTGATATTTTTCTTTATAAAAGAATCATCTTCATAAATATCTTTCTTAAAAGAATTTTTTTTTAAATTTATTTCTACCCCATTTAAATTATAATTATTATTATTATTGCTATTATTATTAATAAAATTATTATTCCCTACACAATTATTATTATTATTACTTGTATTAATCTTCCTAATATTATGTATATTTGAATTATTACTTTTCAAATCAAAACTTTCATTTTTCTTATTTCTAAAATTATATTCCCCAGTTTCTTTAATTACTTTTAATTCTTCTTTTGTTAAGCATACTAAAATATTTTCAGGTTTTAAATCAGTATGAATAATTCCACACATTCTATGTAAATAATCTAATCCAATTAATATTTGTTTTGCAATTTTTCTAACAATAGGAATAGGAATTCCTTTATAATTATATTTCTTTATAATTTCTAATAAAGTCACTCCCATTATTTCAAAAACCATACAAAAATGTCTTCCATTTTGTCCAAAGAAAATAAAAGAATTTAACAATTGGACAACTTGACTATGATCTCTTTTAAATCCATTTTTAAATTTATTAGGTTCATCTTTCCAATATAAATTTAAGCTTTTAATCCATTCTTTATCAAAATTATGTTTTTCTAATTCTTGTAAAATTTCAACTTCATCATAAGCAGCATCAATATATTTTTGTTCACTTTTTTGAACTTTAATAGCAACATAATTATTATATTTCATATCCTTTGCTAACCAACAAGTAGAAAAATGACCCCAACCTAATTTTTGCATAATAATATATCTATTTAATAATATTTCTCCTATATGAATTGGATGATATCCATTATCTTTATATTCTGATAATCCTTCATCTTCATTTGAATCATTTGATGTTGATTTTGGAGAATGTACTTTTTTTTCATTATAATATATTTGTCTTTGAATTTTTTTCTCATTTTTTAACTTTTTTATGTTTTGATTTTTTTGAAGTTCTTTTAAAAGAAGTTCTTTTCCTTTTTCTATTGCAAATTTTGGTAATGCTTCTATTGGATCTTGTGATGGAGACACTGATGAATTGTGAAGATTTTCTTCTAATTTTTGAAGGGGTGTTTCTTCTTCTGATGATGGTTTTTTTTGCTTTTTACGTTGACGTTCTATTTATTTATATATATTTTTTTTGTTATATTATATATTTGAAGGTTTTTACTTTTGTTTTTGTTTTTTCTATTCATTTTTTATTTTTTTGTTTATTTTGGGAAATGGATAAATAAAATTATTTATTTCATTAATTATTTTTTTAAAATACTTTTATATTAAATGATTTTTTTGGTTTAAAAAAAAATTGTTTAAATGAAAATTAAAAATACCAATTTTTTAAACATTATATATCATTATAATCTGTATTATTCATTTGATTATTATTACTGTAAACATTATTTACTAAATTATTGTTACCTTGATTATTATTGTTATTAATAATCTCACTGTCATTCATATAATCATAATTTAAATTATTTCCTTGTTCTTTATTATTATAATTTGTATTATTATTCATATTATTTTGATATCCCATATTATTATTATAATTATTATAATCCCTATTTTCATTCTCATTATTATTATAATAATTAGAATCTCCACTTCTTTGTAAATAATCTTGGTTATTTACATTATTATTATTGTTTATATTATCATAATTACTATTTTCATAATTATTATTTGTACTCATATTATTATCATAATTATTCCCAGAATTATTAAAAGTATTAAAATTATTTCCACTATTATTCTGATAATAATTATTATTATTTTCATCTCCTTTTTGAGAAATTTTTTCCATTTTCAAATTCTTATCAAAACTCATAGCATAATTCATATTATTATTTCTTTGTCTAACATCTCTTTGATTTCTATTAACATTATTTTGAGTTTTAATAGCTTTATGAATCATTTTATCATTAAGAACTTGGGCTCTAATTTTGCTTTCAACATAATTTAAATTTCTATTATTTTCTTTATTTTGTTCTTTAATTTCATCAATTGAAGTATAATAAGGTCTTCTAGGATGAATCTTAGGAATATTTCTTTCAATTTCTTTAACATCAGGAATAAAAACTTCAGCTCTTGCAGGAGTAACTAATTTTCCTGTTTTATTTATTGATTTATTAGAATTCATTGAAATTTCATTATTGTTTGAATTTGTATATGAGGAATTTTCTTCTTCTTCTTCATAATAATTTTCTTCTTCTTCTTTTTCTGGTTTATAATTCCTTAATTCATATAAAATATTTTCAAATTCTTGTCGAGAAAATTTTAATGTTCCAAAAGAGTTTTTTAAATTTAATATTCCTATTTCAAAAACATCTGGAATTATTTGATTCCATAATTTTGTTGGATAATTACTTAAAAATTCACGAGCTGGTCTTCTTTGGAAGATTTTGTTTATGTCTATACTTCTATCCATTTTTTTTATTTTAGTTTTTTTTTATTTATTTATATTTTTTTAGATTTTTTTTTGTTTATCAAATTAATTTTTGCAATATTTCAAAGCAATTAAGTATATTTATTTATAATAATATTTAATATGAGAAAATTATTTATTTTTATAATGTTTTTATTTTTTATTATTTTATTAAAGAATTATTGCCTGGGTTATCTTTTGATTCTATATCTGATTATTATCTTATTTAAAATCACTTTCATTATTTTTCTTAAATGTAAAATTTATGGTTCTAATTGAACTAATATCCTTGAGATTTTAGAACTTTTTAAAGGAAAAATTAAAGGACCTTAAATTCTTATCTGAAATCAAAATTATGGATAGAAAATTTCATCTAAAGAATTTTTTATATAAAAAACAGCTATTTCATAATCTATGATTCATAATTCACTACATTTTTGAATAGCATCTTTTATATTATAATTAATGTTTTATTTCATTAATTACTTTTTATTTTCTTTTAAATTAGTTTCAAATTTTTTTGAATTTTTGATATATTTAAATTTTAACTCAAATTATATTCCCTGGAGAAAATATATTTTCTAAAATATTTATACTTGAAATTAAATATATGCGTTAATTAAAAAATATATAGATTTATTCCCTTAGTTCTTAAAATTTCAAAAAATTTAGGAACATTAATTATTACCTTATATATAAACAAACCTTGACACCTAAATTTAAATCTCATAAAAAAAATAATTTAAAAAATTAAAAAAAATAAAATTAAAAAAAAGAATTATGCTAAATTTGAAAAATTTACTCCCATATCAACATTATTTAAATTTCCAATAATATAAATAACGGCAGTAGTTCCCAAAGTTAAAGTAATAATAGAAATAGAATATTGTATAACCATAAGCATAGCAATATCATCTTCATAAGCTCCTTTAACAGTGCAAATAACTATCATATTAATAGCACTTGGAGCAAGAGCCATAAACAAAAATAAAAACAACATTACATCATCGGCTTTCAAAAAATATTTAAATATATAAATTATAAAAGGAAATGAAATAATAGGAATAACAATTAATTTAATTAAACTCATTATTATTAAATCTTTTGTTTTAAAAAAACTTTTTGTTTTTGCTTCTTCTCCAAAATTAATACATTTTGATAATGAAATTCCTAACATCATCATTACTAAACAACCATAACTTCTTCCTATCATATTATTCACTGAAATTAAACTTGAATTCATTAATCCTCCTGGTTTAATTAAAAAGTTTTGAAAAGGAGGAATCATTGTTATAAATAATGAAACACCACATATTATAATTGGCATATTTATTACTTTAGACATAAATTTACTGAAAGTAAATTCTTCTTCTTTCTTCTTATTTTTTATATGACTTTTATCAATAGTGCTTTCTTCAGATAGAATTAAATCATCGTTTTTTTTTTCTAAATATAAATTATCATCTTCAATTTCTTCTTCAGGTTCAATTAAATAATAACAACCAGACCATTTCCAAATATTAGAAAAAATACTATTTAATATTATATATAAAAAAGCTCTTCTTTCACTATTAAAAGGCATATTTAAAGGCATGGGAATAAACTTATCTAAAACAGGTCCAATTATTGTCACTAATATAACTGGTATTGAAGTAGTATGAGGAGAAGAATATATTGCTCCAATAAATCTACATTGACTTGAATTATATCCTAATATTTTCATTGATATATATCCTACAATATAACCTAATATATATAATGATACACATCCTATAAAAGCTTTATATATTAAATCCATTTGATTTATATGGAAATTTTTTACTATTTGAGAAAAAATAAAACATGGAAGAACTATATTTGCTAATACTTTAGATAAGGAAGTTTTAAATTTATCGTTTACCATGTTTGTTTTTCTGATTAAGATTCCTAGCAATGCAATATATAATAAGTGGAAGGTAGAAACACAAGAAGCATAGAGACCATCAAGAAAGTATGACATATTTTTTTATAAAGAAATTTGAGGAAATTAATTATGTTTGAATTATTTTATATTTTTAAATAATTTTTTGTTTTTTATAAATTAAAAAATTTTATTTTTTTTTTAGATTTTATTTATATTATATTTGTTTTTCAATGTAAAAACTTTAGACAGTTTTATATTATTTTTGAGTTTATTTCATAGATTATTTGAAAAGATTAATAAATAGTTATAATAAAAATATCCTCAGAAATCAACACTTAAAGCTTTTTAAAAAAATAAAATCTTATTTTGAAGTTAATATTATTAAAAAATATAATTTATCTTTAAAATAATAAAAAAATTAATTTAAAAAAGAAAATAGACTAAGCACAATTATATATTTTTCAATTTTTAGACGAATAAAAAGAAATAATAATAAGTAAAAATAGAATGAGTAAAGTAAAAAAAGCTTTCAAAATGCTAAATAATAATAGTATGAATTAAATAAAAAAGGAACTTATTCCTTTAAAAAGAAAAAAAGAGTTTCAGAAAAAGAAAAGATTTTAGATAAATTTGTTTTATTTATAATAATATTAAATATTGTTAATGATAAATATAAATTTTTCTATTTTTTATCTTTTCAAAACTATTATTTATTTTTTTATTCAACATATTTTTAAATTATATTTTAAAATTTAATTTAAATATTATTATTTGAATAAAATTATTTCCTGTTTGATATTTGAAACAATATTTTGATATAATAATTATTAATAATATAATAAAATCAATAACTTATTTTGTATCTTTTATTTATAATAAAAATTATTAAAAATGATAAATTTGAGAATTATTCATTTTATTGTTTTTGTTATTTAATCAAAATTCAAAATCTCAAATTAAAGAATATTAAGATTATCAAATTATTCAAATAAATTATTTACAAGTTCAATAAAACTATTATTTTTTATTAATATTGTTAATTATAGATAAATTAAAAAATGAATTAAAAGAAAATGAAAACAACAAATTTAAATATATGATAAAGTATTGAATTTTTTTATTATTCCAAGAATTATTCAGGAAAGTAAGAAGAAAAGAAAATGGGTAATAAAGGAATTAGAGAAATTAAAATATTATTTATTCACTTTGTAAAATGAATTATTTTTCTTCAACTTCAATTTTAGGATTTTTTCTTTTTTCTTATACCGTAATCCCTTCAATCAAGTAAGTAATGAGTCAAGTCCCCCCTCCTAAAAAAAAATAAAATTCTTATTAAATTATAATAAATAATTTTATTTCTGTGATTACACTCAAGTTTCCCCATTGAAATCAAAAAATTGCCCTAATTTTTGATTATAATATATCCACATTTTAGATTAAATACGAATAAAAATAGAAAAAATAATAATAATTAAAACAATGAAAGAATATATTTTATTTTTTCATATACGCAAAAAAATCAAAAATCAAAAAATATTTGAACAGAATCTTGTTATAAAATTTTCTAAATGAATTTTTTTAGCACAACAACAACAATTTATTCAATAATC
Source organism: Isotricha intestinalis (assembly GCA_023807065.1). Taxonomy (NCBI): domain Eukaryota; phylum Ciliophora; class Litostomatea; order Vestibuliferida; family Isotrichidae; genus Isotricha; species Isotricha intestinalis. The sequence goes on from JAJJLU010000826.1 coordinate 16,773, forward strand.
TTGATGTGTTATCAACTTTTATTGTAAACTTATAATAAAATCAACTAAAAAAAAGAGAAAAATTAATCTTAAATTTATTTCTAAAAAAGAAACAAATTTAGAATTATAAAATATACTTTTATTTTGTGTTTTCATTAAATATATAACATAAAAACTCATTTTAATAACTCTCAACAAACCATTTTAATTTAATATTCTTATTAATAATAATAATCTTCCTTCAATAACAAAAAAAACACAGCACAACATAGTTTTATTCATTGGATTTTTTATATTATTTTTTCTAAAAACAAAAATAAAATTATAAGAAATAACAAAGTAAAAATAAAAAAAAAATATTTTTTTCTAAAGTATAATTTTAGATTTTTCTTTCCTTATGAAAAAATCTTTTTTATATTCCTAAATTGTTAATTTAAAATTATATCTTTATCTCTCTCTCATATAAATATTATTAAAAAAATAAGGAAAAAATTTCATTAAAAATTTATCTTGGTTATTTCTATAAACAATCTAATCATAAATCATTAATATCTTTTTTTAAAAAAAGTTGAAAATTCTCTTAAAGGATAAAATATTTGATTTTTCAATGGGAAATAAGAAATAAAAAAGAGAAAAACCTTAAAGAGAATTTTAAGAGTTCTTATAGAAGAAATAAACTTTATATATTCAATTAAAATCAGCCTTAAATATTTTTATAAGATTGATTGTACTCAATAAGATAATAATTACAATTATTATATTTGATGAAATATTTACTTGATTGAATATAATAATAAGTCTATTGATGATATTATTATTTAATTTTTAAATAAGATTATCTATCTTATTATTCATATTTAAAAAT
>JAJJLU010000827.1:0-17587 GCA_023807065.1 Isotricha intestinalis
CCCCAATCCCCAATCCCCAATCCCCAATCCCCATTCCTTTAATTATTGAAAATTAAAATAAAAATGAAATGAACAATTATTTTATAATTTTTTATAGAATAATTAACTAATTTTAAAACCAAAATAAATAAAAACAAAGAAGTAAAAAAAAAATAAAAAATAATCACATTTCCTAAACAATCATCTTAAAAAAAAAATATAAAAAAATATAAAACCTTAAATTCATATTATTTTCTAAATAAAAAATTAAAAACATTAAAAAACAAAAAAAATTAAAAAATGTTTTACTATTTATTAATTGTAAACAAGAATGGAAGTTTAATATATGACAGATCATTAAATTCATCATTAAATTTATCTCAAAATGAAACAATAAATATAGCATCAATATTTTATTCAATGCATGCAATATCAGCTCAATTAACACCTCCAGGTTATGAAAATTCATCAGAGTTAAAATTAGAAAATCATGGTATTGAAATATTAGAATCTAGTTCAATGAAATTAGTCTGTCATCAAACTTTAACAAAAATAAAATTTATTTTCATTACTGATAATTCAACTCCTAATTCTAATATTAAATTAAAATTTGAAGAATTATATAATAATTATACTGATCTTATTTCTAAAAACCCTTTTTATGAATTAGATATGCCTATTAGAATTGATGCTTTTGATGATGCTGTTTCTAAAATATTTAAATAATGATTTATTTATTTAATTTGATGAGATTTTAAAAAAATTGATTTTTTAAAATATAAAAAGAATGATTGTATTATATTTAAAAAAAAATAAATTTATCAAAAAACAAAAAAAAAAAATACTTTATATATATTAAATATTCATTCTCTTATAAATAAAATTGTATAATAACAACAAAAAATGATAATGTTAAATTTTATTTAAGAAGCTAAACTTTCTTCATATAAAGAAAAGAATTTACTATTTTTATTATTCATTAAATTTTCATAAGAATCACATTCAACAATTTCTCCATTATCTAACACAATAATTTTTTGGCATTTATTAACCATTTGAATATGATGAGCAATTATAATAACAGTACAATTTTCAAATAAATTTTTCATATTTTTTCTTATTATTTCTTCACTTTGACTATCCATAGAACTTGTAGCTTCATCTAATATAATTAATTTACTTTTTTTTAAAGCAGCTCTTGCAAAACAAATTAATTGCTTTTCACCTATTGAAAGATTTGATCCTCCTTCTTTAATTTTTATATTTAATCTTTTTTCAGATGATATATCTTTAAATAAACAAAAAGAATCTAAAATTTCTAATATTTCACTATCTTTATTTTTATTTAAAGGATCTAAATTTTCTTTTAAAGTTCCTTCTAAAATAAAAGGATCTTGAGGAACAATAGTAATATTATGTCTTAAGGAATCTAAATTAATTTTAGATATATCATCATCATCAATTAATATTTTTCCTTCTAAAGATTCTAATATTCTACATAATGACATTACTATTGTTGATTTTCCACTTCCTGTTCTTCCTATAATTCCTATTTTTTCTCCTGGATTTATTTTTAAATTTATTTTCTTTAAAATTATTGGATTAAAAGGTCTATATTTAACTGAAAAATCTATAAATTCAATTTTACCTTTTGAAGGCCATTCATTATCTTTTATTTTAATTTCTTCTTTTGGATTTGGTTTATTTTCTTCTTTTGTATTCATTGCACTTTCACATCTTTCAATACTTACCATTGATATTTCGACATTAGAAAAGAAATTTAAAACATTAGTTAATTCATTTGTAAAATCTTCAGAATTATTAAGTATTAAACCAATAGCTTGAGGTGAAAAAATTTCTTTTTTAAATAATATATATGTAATAATTATACCAAAGAAAAAATTAGATGAAAATTTTAATCTTTCACCATACCATTTTCTACTTCCTTCTAAATATAAATTAACACCGTAATTTTCATTTAATTTTCCATATATTTTTTCCTTAGTATTTTCTTCAATATTTGCAGTTCTAATAATTTCAACTCCTTTAATACTTTCACTTAATATAGTCATAATAGGAGAATAAGAAATTCTTTCAAGTCTTTGAAGAGTTCTACAAGCGCCAATAGAATATTGAGTTAAATAAACACATATTATAATTAATAAAGGAGATAATAATAATGTAAATGAACAATATAAATAACATACATATATTGAAGCTATTAAACCTAATAAAGCTCTAAAGAACATTGATACTCCTCTTATCATTCTTTGTACTAAATCTATATCTTTTGTTAATCTATTTAATAATTGTCCTATTGGAACTAAATCATGAAATAAATTCATTGGTGCTCTTAAAAATTTATATACCATTGATTCATGAATTATTCTTTCTGAAAATATTGTTCTATGAGCTTGAATTAATTCAATTAGAAAATTTAAGAATATTCCAAATAATGATATTTTTACATATGTATAAAATTTATTCAATTGTTCATTTATATCTATTTCTTTTTTTTCTTGTTCATGCTTTTTTATTTCTTTTTGAGTTTTTGTCAATGTTGTCATAAATATTGAACGATAGGAATGAAATATTCTTGATATTATCATTAATAATATTAATAATAATAATATTAAAAATCCTCCTTGTAATTTTATAAATGTTTTATATGATTTTAAACTATTTTTTTCCTTTTTAGATTTATTATCTAATGCTAATAATGGATTTTCTTCTAATATTTTTTTATTCTTATTTTTATTTTTACCATTTAAATTATTTAAATCAGTAGAAACAGTTTCACTATCATTTTTTCCATTAGAAGATTTATTATTATTATTATTATTATTCTTTTCATTTTCCTTTTCTTTCTCATTAATATCATTTTTAATAACATAATCTTTTCCAAATTGATTAATAAACTCTTTATAATTTCCAATAAATTTAATAGTTCCTTTATCCATTAAAATAATTTTATCAGCAGATGATAAATTACTAACTTCATTAGTAACAAGAACTCTTGTTTTTCCATTTAAATAATCAACAAAAGCTTCTTTAAATATATTACTACTAACTTTAGTATCAATAGCAGCAAGAGGATCATCTAATAAATATAAGTCTGAATCTTTATATAAACATCTTCCAAGAGAAATTCTCGCTCTTTGACCACCACTTAAATTCATTCCTCCTGTATTAATTAAATAATTATCTTTTTGATTTAATGTTTCAAAATCATTTATTAATTGACATGAATATAATATTTTATTATATTTTTCCTTATCATATTTATTATATAATAAAATATTATTTTTTATTGTATCTTCTATTAACCAAGGTTGTTGAGGACAATATGATATTGAACCATTGATTATAATTGGTTCTTTTGATGAAGTTAATTGAAGATTATTTAAAAAGGAATTTAATAAATTTGTTTTTCCTGAACCTGTTGGTCCTAAAATAATTACAAATTCTCCTTTTTTTATTGATAATGTTAAATCTGTTAAAATTTCACTTTTTGTATTTATTGAATTTTTATTTGTATTATTTTCATTTGGAGAATTATTATTTTTTTTCCTTGTTAATATTGGATTAACTTGATTTAATGAAAAAGTTGCTTTGTTATATTTAATTAATATATTTTCTTTTTCTAAAAGTTCTAAATTTTCATGTTTTGAATAATTATGTTCTGGTAAGTTTAAGAAGTTTTGTAATCTTCTTATTGAAATTAAATTTGAGAAAAATTCATTTAAAAACATTGGAATTCCCATTAAAGGAAAAGTCATTTGTTGAATTAATTGAAAAGCAGTAAATAAATTTGCAATTTCTAAAGTATTATTTGATTTAATATAAGTTCCAATTGATATCATTAATAAAATTAAAGGAATATTTGAATTAATTAACATTCTTAATAAACCAATAATTAAATTTTTTTTTACATAAGATAATTCATCTTCTCTTTTATTTTTTATTCTTTTTGCAAATTCTTCTTCCCATCCATTAATTTTTATGTTTCTTAAAATATGAAAAACATAAGAAACTATTTTCATTCTTTCATCTTTTAATTGTAATATTTTTCTCATATTTTTTAAATATTGAACTTGTAATAATAAAATAGATAATAATAAAATAACTAAAGTTGATAAAGCATAAGCGAATTTAAAACCAAATAATTGAAATAAGAAATATAAAGAAGCAAAAATCGTAATTGGAGAATTTAATACTTTAGGAATTATAAAAAAAATAAATCCAATTCTTTCACAATCAAATTCAATTAAATTAATTGTTTCACCATCGCTTTTTCCACTATATGAATTTAAATTTTCTTTTAAAATTTTATCAAAAATTAAACTTGTCATTCCAATTTTTATTCTTTTATGAAGTAACATATCTTTAAAAGTCATATTATGAAAAAAAATAGTTCCTAAGAATTTATTAACAATAAATAAAAAACCATATTGATAAATATTTAAATTTAAAATCGTTCTTTTCATATTTTTTTTTTCTGTTTCTCCTTGGAAATTTCCTGAAGAAAAAAGAAAAATAATTTGTCTAAAAAAAAACATTCTACTCATTCTTAATAAAGTTAAAATAAAATCTAATAAAAATAATTCAATAAGTTGAAAAATATGAACTCTGAAAATTGTAAATAATAAAGGATATTTCATTTTCTTTTTTATATTATAATAATCCCATTTATCTTTTAAAGGAACTAAAAAATTCTTTGCAGATTGATTTTCATTTATTGAATTAATATCTGATATTTTTAATTGTTTTTTATTTGAAATTTGAATTGCTCTTTTAGACCATCGAAAAAAAATTTTATTTAAAAAAGATTCGTTATAATAATTTTGATAAGGTTTTTCATTTTCATTTTCTTTAATTAAATCTTCAATATTATTAATATCAAAAGATTCTATTAATGGTTCTTTATTTGAATTATCTATTACGTTATTTTTCTCCATTTTAAAAATAATAATATATTTATTGAAAAAAGGATTTATAATTTTAGTTATGATAATATTTTTTATTTTTTTATTTGTTAATTATTATATAAGTATTTAATTTAGTAAAAGATAAAAAGATAAAAATAAAATTTAAATTTTTTAATTTAATATTTTTAATTATTATAAGAAAAAAAAAGTAAAAAATTTTATAATTTACTTTCCTTTTTTTTTCACTTTTTTATTAATACTTTCAATTTTTTTTAATAAATATTCTTTAGAATTTTTATTTAATTTTAAATCAATTTCTTGATTTGAATTAATACTTCTTTTAAAACTCTCTTTTAATAAAGTATTTTTATTAAGATTATTTAACATATTTTTTTCTTCTTCATTTTCAATATCATTATAAACAATATCATTTAAATTATTACTAACTAAAAAATTATTTTGACCTCCAATTAAATTATATTTTAAATTATTCATAGGAGAACAAACTTGTTTTCTTTCTTCTTTTTTAGAATTTTGATTAGAAGAAATATTATCAGTGAAAAATAAAAACTTTTCTAAATCTTTACTTCTTTTAATAAAATCTTCAGATTGATATTTTATTAAATAACTCATTCTTTTATTTCTATTTAAAATATTTTCAAACTCACTATTTTTTTTTGATAAATTATCAATTTGATCTAATCTAATTATTTCTTCTTCTAAATTATTAATATCACTAATGTTATTATCATTTGAATTAAAATTATCTGTGTTAAGAAAGTTATTTATATTATTGTTTTTTTTATGAAATTCTTCTGTTAAAAATTTATGAACTTTATTTCTTATATTTATTATTTTTTCTCTATCATATGGAATATATAAATTTTTTTCAGAATCTTTTTTTATAAAAGGCTTATATTTTATATTTAATTCTTTTCTATTTCTTGATAAATTTTGTTTTTTTCTATTTGAAAATGTCTTTTGATAATCATCTATATAATAATTTCTTTTATTAAAATTAGAATTTGTATTTGAAAAATTCCTAAATTCATATTCTGTTTCATTATCTTCATCTTTTAATATATTAAACACTTTTTTAGACTCATTTGATTTTACACTTTGTGTTGTAATTGCATTATTATCATTTGTCTTTTTCTTATTATTTGTTTTATTAGGTAAATTTTTGTCATTTCTTTTTTTATTATAAGAATTTTTTCTTTGTTCTTTTATTTGTTTTTTATTATTATTAATATTTATAAGATTAGAAAATATTTTTTTTTGGTGATTTTTATCTAATTGTAAAGATTTTCTTTTCATTACAAATTTTATTTTAATTAAATAAAGAAAAAAAATTTATCTAAAAAATTAAAAAAAATGATATGAATGTACAATATAGAATTTTAAAATTACTAAAATAAAAAAGATTTAAAATACCCAAAAAAAAACCACAAAAATTAAATTTATAATTTATTATCTTTATGTTTATTATTATTAATTTTCATTTTTTTTTTCATTTTCCTTTTCAATTTCAATAGTAGCTTTTTCTTCATTAACATCAGCTTCTCCAATAATATCTTTAACATTATCATCAACTTTAGTTTTAATAGTATTGTCTTTAACAGAATTCCTTAAACTTTGAACTCTTGTAGTATTTTTTCTAGTAAATTTTTTTTTAAAAGATCTTTCACCAGGATTAACTTTAATAATATAACCTTGATAAAAAGGATTATCATAATTACAAACATATAAACCAGTACTCATGTCTTTAACTGGCATTGGGAATTTTTCTTTTAAAATTTTATAATCAGGATGATTAATTAATTTAACTAATTTTCCTATAATATTTTCTAATTTATTTATTAAAGGTTGATTAAACCTTTTTTCCTTACTCCAATCATCATTATTTTCTCCATAAGGAATAGGACTTGCTTTATCAATAGCTCTACATAAAGCTTCTAAAAATTCAGGTAAATACATATTTAAATGTTTATCAGAGTAAATTTCATTTATTTGCAATTTTATTGAATAATTAAATATTAAAGGATTATCTCTAACAGGATATTCATTAATATCAACAAAACTTTGAATTAAATTATTAAACTCATCACATGTCATCCAAACGTCTTTTTTTCTTGGGCCTTTTTGTTTTGCCCATGACATATATAAAGCATCTAATAAAGGTAAATGTGCTTTTAAAAAATTATCTACTTGTTCATTATAATATCTTTCTTCTCTCCATTTATGATATTCAAATCCTTTTATTGCTGAATCATAATGTTTTTCAAAAGCCATTTTTGTTGCTTCTAAAACATTATTTGTTGTTTTTAAACATGTTACATATTTATCTTTTGCTGCTTTTACTAATAAATTCATAAATTGATGTCTTACTATATTATTTTCATTTAAGTTTTTATTATTATTTTTTTTCCTATCATTTAAATCTAATGCATTTCCAGTTACTACTTTTTGAGTTAAGAATATATTATTTATATCATATGTTTTATCACACATTCCAGGACATTTATTTATAAATTCAGTTAAAACATTTTGGGTTATTTGCCAAATTGAAAGTCCACTCATTGAAGAATAATATTTATAACAATCTATTATATCTCTATATCTTTTTCTTAACAATTCTTTTAATTCATTATATTCATTATCATCTTTAAAATCTTTATAAAATTGACATCTTTTAAAATCAAATTCAAAACATTGATCTAAATACTCTTCACTTTCACCTTCGAACTCATAATCATAATAAGCCCAAATTGATACTGGGAATGTCCAAGGAGTTCTTGGTTTAATAAATTTATTTATTATTCTTAATGGCCTTGGCTCTGTAAATCTAGTCATTTTTATATAATTTTCACTTATAACATTATGATTCTCTCTTACTATTTTTTTTGATATTGCTTTTATTGTTACTGTTATTTTATTATTATTTGGTTCTGTATATATTATTTTTTCATTTTTAGTTTTTTCACTTGATTCATTCTCAGATTCATTATTTAATATTAATTCAGGATCTTCTCCTTTTTCTTCTAATTCTTTTTCTAATTTTTCTCTTTCTTGTCTTTTTTCAAAAGATAACTTAGCTCTTATATTATTTAACTCTTCCATATATTCATTATCAAAAGTATATTGAAAGTAATTTTCATTACTCAATAAATTAATATCATTATTTCCTCCTAAGCCTTCGTTTTCAACAGGAATAGTATCAATAGTGAAAAAATATTTAATTTCTCCTGGAGGACACATTCTAACAATTTGAAATTTATTCCCTAAACAAAACATATCAAAAGGTTTATAATTATCAAAATCTAAATGAATTTTAACAATATGATTTTGATGATCTATTATAGGTTCATTAGGAATAAAAACAAATTCAATTTCTCTATAACAATCACATATCCAACAATGATTTAAACTTCTTAACTTTCTAACATTATCTATTTTAGTTTTTCTCATTTCATATTTATATGAAAAGTCATAATTTAAATGTAAATTTGAATAATATTTATGATTTGTTTGATCATCTAAATCTAAAGGATGAAGAAATCCTAAAGCATCTATATACATTTTATTACCATCGACGTGAATTCCTAAAATTGAATGATTATCTTTTATTTCTTTTGATAAATGTTCACAATCTATTGTTGATAAATTATTATGAGATATATCTAAATGGACTAAACTTAAGTTTTTTTCTTTAAAATAATTTCCTAACTCTATTGCAAATTGAGTTGGATTTTTATGAGGTTCATTTATTTTTTTTGGTTCTATAAATTTATTAGGTGAAATATTTGAGCTTTTGTTCTTTTCTTTTGAATTTGATTTTGCTTTTTGATCTAAAGGAGGTAAAAGAGGATTTCTTCTAAAAGTTATTTTACTTGTTCTTAAGGTTTCTGCAAGAGTAAAATTTAAAAATTTTTTTTCTGGATTTTTTAAATTTTGATTAACTAATTCTTCATAAGATAAAGAACTTGTAAAATCATTTCCTATTATATTCCAACCTATATCTAATACTCTTAATTCATGATGATTTTTTATTTTTTTTAATATAAGAGTTCCTCCATAATTTTTTATTTTATTATGAGATAAATTTAATATTCTTAAATAATTACATGATTCTATTAATTTTGTTAATGACAATATACATGAATCTGATATATTATTCTTACCAAAATTTATTATTTCCATTCTATTAGAAGCATATTTTGAAAGAGCTTCAGAAATTTTTTTTATATTTTCATCTCCTAATAAATTAGAAAATAAATTTAAATTTTCTAAATTACAACTATCATCACAAATATAATTAATTAAATCAGTAATATCATTTTTTCCAATTTTATTATCACTTAAATCTAAATTAAGTATTTTAGAAATTAATTCTTGATTATGATTAATAGATTTTAATATACATGAAGTACCAATAGAAGTTAATCTATTAGAACCTAATTCAATAGAGTTTAAATTTTCTTTATATTTTAAACTATTTGATAAAGCTTTTGAATAATCATCTCCAATTTTTTGAAAAGACATTCTTAAACAATTTTCACTTCCTCCTCTTCTTAATAAACCTAAAGGATTCGGTATAATTTTTTCTTCATTAGATGATTGAATAAATGCAAATGAAGGAGTATATTTTATTATTGGTTCTTTTCTATTTAATTTATTAAATTTTTGGTATTTTTCATAAAACTCTTTCATACATTCTTTATTTACATATTTTGTTTTATTAAATTGACCAAAACCATATTTTATTTTTTTTCCTGGAGAAAATAATTTTTGCTTTTTTTCTCTTTCTGTTAATTTATCATTAAATTCTACTTTTAAACGATCAAATAAAGAAGGATATCTTGTATCTAATATTTTAATGAAATATTTTTGATTATATATTTTATTTTTTTTTTCTTCTTCTTCTAACTCATTTAATTCATTTGTATCTGTTTTAAAAACTGGGTGTTTAAAAGAATTAACATTATGTTTTCCTTCGTTTTTCTTTTTTATTATTTTCTTTAAAAGATTTGAAAATTGATTTTGATTTAATAATGAAGATATTTCAGTTGGATCTGTACTTGTTGTGTTATATCTTGTTAAGTATATATTTCGTTTCATTGTTTAAATATTTTTTCAAATTAAAAAATTTTATTTAATAAAATTTATATTTCTATAATAAACGAGAAAAAATTTATTTATATCTAAATCTGCCTATTTATATTTTTTTATCTTCATAAAAATTAATGAAATCATTATATCTTTTATAAATAGTTGATTTTCTTAAATTTTCATAATTTAAATATATTTTATGGTCGTTTCCTTTTTCATTTCTTAATTTATCTAATTCTCCAATATATTTTAAATTTTGATATTCTTGGATAATATTATTTTTAAAAAAAACAAAATAAATGATAATCACATATTGAGCATCAACTAAATTACAAATTGAATAAATTACAATCATTATTTGAAAATTTGTTAAAAAAGAAGGAAATTTAGATAATATATTATAAACAATAAATTCAATTGTTACTATCATATATAAAAAGCTAAAACTAAAAATATCATTTATAATTTTTATATCATTTTCATTTAAAGAAAAATCTTCATCGAATGTGTCTTTTTTATTAATATTATTTAATGAATTTGAATTTTTTAAATCATTTTTTCGAAATATTTGAATATTATTTTCATCTGTTTTCTTATTATATAAATCTAAAATTAACATTTCTTGTTCAAAATCCATTAATTCATAATTATCAATATCATCATTATCATTTTTATTTCTATCAATTGCTTTATCTAAGTATTCACTTAAATTTTTTTTATATGCCATTTTAATAAAATTTAATATATTACTATTAGTATTTGTTACAATTATTTCTCTATGAGATTCTTTATTATTTAATCTTTCTCTTTCTTCATAATCACTATTTGCTATATTTATTTTTTGAATTTTAGTTAATTTTATTTTATCTTTCCTTGAATTTTCTTTTTGAAGTTGATAATTTTTAAATATTAAATCTCTTAAATAAATCAAAATCCAAAAAGTAAAACAATATAAAATAGCAGCAAAGATCATACTTCCATATAACAAATAAGCCATTCCTCCAAGATCAATATCATTTTTAGAACATAACAAACTTAAAGGAATTTGAATAGGATAAATTAAATATATTAAAAATATACCTGCAATTTTAATTATTTTATATACTAAAGCATTTCTTAATTGATTTACATTATCTTTTCTTCTATTTAAATTTGCATTTAATCCTACAAAAATAATAAATAAAATAAAATAAATTGATATTATAGATGAATATCTTAATTCATCAATAACTCTATCAAATGAATATGAAACATATTTTTTTTGACAATAAGGATCTATAATCATATATAAAAATTTTGATAATGTAATTATAATTAAATTTAAATTTACTAAGTGTTTAGGTGTTGAAAACAATGAACAAATATTAGAATATATTGAAGGATTATTTGATGATTTTAAATTTTCTATTAATTTTAAAATCATTATTACTGTTAATATAAAAAATATTATTGCTATAATAACTATAAAAGCAGTAAATCCTTTTTTACCCCAAATTTCTATTCCATATGTTTGACAATGGTTTCTAAAAATTCCAATGTTACATATACATTGTGAAGAAGATTTAGAATAATATCCTAAATTATTACAAAAAAAATGTGATAAGAAAGTTTTATTTTTTTTTTGTGACTCTGGTAAACCATCATAAATTGCTTTTGTTAATCTTTTATCAAAAACATATGCTAAATCATTAATAACATTACCAATATGATTCAAAGGATTTTTATTAATATTTTTATTATTTTTGAATATTCCTAGAAACATTTAATATAATTCTTTATGGAAACATATAAAGTTAATTTAATATATTAAACAAAAAAAAAATATTAACTTTTTTAAATTTAAAAAAAATAAAAAATAAAAACAATTTAATTATTTCATTATTCTCCTCATTTGATTATTTGTTCGCTTTTACTTTAGAAAAAGAGAACATAAGGATAAAAATATAAAAAATCTTTTGAAAAAAACATTATAAATAATAAAAATATCAAATAAGAAGATGGATATTGAAATAGAAGATAATTCTCAAAATCAGAGTTTGAAGGACTCAAAATTAATTGAGAAAAAATACTCTGAATATCATCTCCAAGCAGAAATGGCAAAAAAAGCAATAGAAGATCAAGAGGAAAGAGAAAAAGATCCATATGATAAAAAATTTGAAAGATATAGATCTGGAAAAAAAGGGAAAAGTGATGGATTAAATGATAAAATAAAAGGAGCAGGAGTTGGAGATTGGAAAGATCAAAAATTAACAAAATTATCTTTTTTTGAAAATATGCGTAAATTATTTTTAGATAAAAATCAAATATCAAAAACTTTTCCAACAGTAAATATAGATTATAATATAATACCAGAGAAAATATTAGAATTAGAAGAAGGAGCTTTACCTAAAAATTTATCAAATAATCAAATCGAATATATAAATCAAAAAGGAAATGATTTAGAAAGAGAATATTTAGAAAATGGATTATCAAAAGAAGAAGTAGAACTTCGTCAAAAAACATATGGTCCAAATGCATTACCAGAGCCGAAAAAAATTCCAGGAATAGTAAAATATATAATGGAAATTACATCAGTATTTTCTATATTATTATGGATAGCAGCAATATTATCTTTTGTAGCATATGCATTAAATTCTGAAGATTTAAGTAATATGTGGTTAGGAGTTGTAATTTCAATAATAATATTATTAACAGGAATGTTTTCATATTTTCAAAATGAAAAAAGTTCAGATATAATAGATTCTTTTAAATCTTTTAACGCAGCTTCTGTTATTGTTACTCGTGATGGGAAAGAACAAACAATTCCAAGTCAAAATGTTGTTAAAGGGGATGTTGTCCATATTCACATGGGTGAGAAAGTCCCAGCTGATTTAAGGATATTTACTATTGAAGGTGATTTACAATTTGATAATAGTCCTCTTACCGGAGAATCAATTGCTGTTGCTGCTACAAAGGAATGTGGTGAAAAAGGAAGAGAAAATGCTTTAGAAGCTACTAATTTAGCTTTCTTTTCTACTAATTGTAAAGAAGGAAGAGGAATTGGAATTTGTATTAGAATAGGTTCTGATACTTTCATGGGAAAAATCGCTGATTTAGCTTCTAATGCTTCAGCAGGGGAAACTACTTTACAAAGGGAAATTAATAATTTTATCTTTTGGATTGCTTCAGTTGCTATTTGTTCAGGGTTATTATTTTTTTTCATTGCTCTTGGAATTGGATATGATATTATCACTAATGTTATTTTCTCTCTTGGTATTGTTGTGGCTAATGTACCTGAAGGTCTTATTTCTACAGTTACTGTTGCTCTTGCTATTACTGCCAAAAAAATGCTTAAGATACATATTATGGTTAAAAATTTACAAAGTGTTGAAACTTTAGGAAGTATTACTTGTATTTGCTCTGATAAAACAGGAACACTAACTAAAAATAAAATGACTGTTGTTCATGTGTTTTATGATTTGGAAATTAAGAAAACTAGAGAAGACCAAAGAAATTTAAGAAATGCTGATAATATTGATATTCCTATGGAAATGTATGATATAACTGATAGTTCATTTAATTTATTTAAATTTGCTGGTGTTTGTGGTTCAATTGGTGAATTTATAACATCAACACCCGAAGATTATATTCCAATAACACAAGATATAAATAAATATAAGAAAGAACATCCAGAAGCAACTATTGAAGAATTAAAAGAATTAAAAGAAAAATTAAGAGAAAAATATTCTCCTCAATATATGAAAGAATATGAAACTAATATTGATGATAGATATACAAATACAGATGCTTCTGAGAGTGGAATAATTAAATTTTTTGAGAAAATTGAACCTATTCAAAAAACAAGAGAAGAATATCCTCTTGTAAAGCAAAATGACAATCCAGTATCAATACCATTTAGTTCAGATTTAAAATATGCATGCTTTATGAGACAAGCTAAAGATGGACAATTTATATTAGCAATGAAAGGAGCTCCAGAGAGAATAATGAAAAGATGTTCATCTTATTTATTAAAAGGAATGGAAGTTCCAATTGATGATACATTTAATGAAAAATTCTTAGAAGCAAACCAAGTATTCGCATTAAAAGGTGAAAGAGTAATAGGACTAGCATTTAAGCGTCTAAGTAAAAAAGACTTCCCTCCCAATTTCCAATTCATAATGCAGAAAAGCGATAAGAAGATCCAAAGGAAAAAGGGTGTTGATCCCGAAGTGAATTTCCCTTTAACAGGATTATGCTTTGCAGGAATGGTTGCAATGGAAGATCCACCTCGTGATGGTGTTAAAGAGGCTATTCAGTTATGTCATAAAGCAGGTATTAAAGTAATAATGGTAACAGGTGATCAATCATTAACAGCTGCTTCAATTGCATATCAAATTGGAATTATTAGTGATATTGATGATACTCCTGAATTAATTCAAAGAAGAGAAAATTTACCCACTTTAGAAGATGCTGAAGCTAAAAGTAATACTATCATTATTGAAGGTACTCGTCTTCAAGCTATGTTAGATAAAGACTCTTTAATGAGTGATGATAATCCAAATAAAAATTCATTTTTACGTAATTGGATTATGAAAAGAGATGTTGTCTTTGCTAGAACTTCACCAGAAAATAAATTAACTATTGTTAATGCTTGTCAACAATTATCTCATATTGTTGCTGTAACTGGAGATGGAGTTAATGATTCACCTGCTATTAAAAAAGCAGATATTGGTATTGCAATGGGAAAAGTAGGAACTGATGTTGCGAAAGATGCAGCTGATATTTTATTATTAGATGATAATTTTCCAAATATAATAAAAGGAATTAAACAAGGAAGAGTAATTTTTGATATTTTAAAGAAAATAATAGGATATAATATGAGTTCAAATATGCCTGAATTAATACCATTTTTA
Organism: Isotricha intestinalis; assembly: GCA_023807065.1. Taxonomy (NCBI): domain Eukaryota; phylum Ciliophora; class Litostomatea; order Vestibuliferida; family Isotrichidae; genus Isotricha; species Isotricha intestinalis. The sequence continues at coordinate 14,909 of JAJJLU010000827.1, forward strand.
GCTTTTGTTATTATTCAAATACCTCTTCCTATGTCTACAATATTAATATTATGTATTGATGTAGGAAGTGATGTATTTCCTAATTTAACTCAAAGTTATGAACATCCAGAAACAGGATTAATGGATCGTCCACCTCGTAATTGTAAAACAGAAAAATTATGCACAGCCCAATTATTTTTATTTGGTTATTTATGTACTGGAATATTAGAAACATTTGCATGCTTTTTAACATATTTTGTAATATTAAACGATTATGGTTTCCGTGCATATAATTTACCTTATTTTTCATTTGTAAAAGGAATAGAACCTGCAAGTCAAGATTATTATAATCCTTATGATGAATATAAAGGTAATTCAAGAGCATTTTTAAGTGAATATTCATCTTTACTAGGAATACATGGTGAATCATATGATATATATGTTAAATCAAAGAAGAGAGAACCAAATTGGAATGGTGATTCAGATTTACATTATGATTTAAGATTATTTTACCCTGAAAAACCAGAAAGCTTTTGGGGTGATTGTCATTTTGATTCAAGAGGTCAAAATTATGATGATTATGTTTGTTATAGAATTGAAGCTTTAAGACATTCTAATGGTGCTTTCTTACTTTCTGCTATTATATTACAATTTGCTAATAGTTTTAATTATAGAACTAAAGAATTAAGTATGTTTAAACATAAAATGGATAATTGGTATTTAGTTGGAAGTATTGTTTGGGAATTTATTCTTATTTGTCTTATTCTTTTTGTTCCTGGGTTAAATACTGCTTTTGGAACTAGAGCTATTAGAGTTGAACATTATTTTATTACTTTGGCTTTTCATGTTACTCATTTTTATTATGGAGAAATTGTTAAGTTTTTAATTAGACATTCAAGGAGACCTGATGGAAGTCCAGGCTTTTTTAGGAGATATTTCTTTTATTAAACACTTTTTTTTTAAATTTGTTAAATATATTGATTTAACATTGCTTTTTGAGATTATATGATTCATATTTTTTATTTTTTAATGAAAAATAATAAATTTATTTATTATTTAATAAATTTAAAAATATAAAGAAAAAGAAGAAAAAGAAAATAAAGAAAATGATAAATCAAATAATAATCAAATGATTAAAAAAGAGAGGCGATTCTTCCAGTTCAGACAATTCAAAAAATATACAATAATTTATTATCCAAAAAAAAATAAATAACTAATATATAATAATTAAAAAATTAAGATACGAAATTTGATTGGTCAATCTCCTTAAAAAAAATGAAAGAAAAAAAAAAAAAAAAATAAAAAACAACAAAAGAAATTGAATAAAAATAAAAAATAACTTTAAACCTAATTAATCTTTAACACAAAGACCAACATTTTTTTCAATTTTCATAACTTCAAGAACAGTAATAAAAACATCTTTTCCTGATTTAACCGATTTTTTTGTTTTTTTACTAATTATAAAATCACTTTCAACTTCATTAGGACATTTTAAATCTTCTCTAATATTACCATTTAAATCCATTAAACTCAAATAATTATCTTCATCACAATTAATAACACTAAATTCAGTTCTTTTAATTTCAGGAACAATACATTTCCAGTTTTATTTTTAATTGAGAATTTATGATATTTTTCTTTTTTTTTTGTATTTAAAAAAAGAATGCATTTTCTCATTATGTCTTTATTATATAATATTTTTTTCTTATTTATTTCCAAAAATAGTGCATTTAACTTTATTTTCATATAATTTAAATTTCCTATTAAGAGATTCATAATATAATATCATTCTTTCAAAAGTAGTCACTTAAATCATACATATAAAAATATATCTTCTTTCCTTATCATTTTATAACATTCTTATATAATTAAGTATTTATCTTTTAGTCTTGAAAAATTTTTAATATGATATTTATGAACAGTTTCTTCATCTTTATCAATTCTACATTGAGTAACTTCATTTATAATAAAAGATTGTAAAGTTAAATCTATTAAACATAATTACATTTCAATTGATTTGATGATGGGGATAGAATATATATTGGCTCTTTTTTCTTTGGAATTTCATCTTGATTCATTTAATCATTTTCTTCTTTTTTACCTTTTTATCTTCTTTTGGTTTATATTTTATTTTTGCTTTTATATGATTGAGAACATGATATTGAATTTATAAAAGATATAAATGCTTTTTTACCTACTCCTATGACATATACAAATAAGTTTATTGTTATTTAATTTTTGTCTTTCTCTGATATTTTTTTTTGTTGGAAATCACACATAATTTTTTCAATATTTGTTTTATTTAATTTATAATCAAAATCATAAAAAGAAATGTCATTTTTAGGTATTTAGAAATTAAAGCTGAAAAACCATTTTCATCTCTGAAATTAATATCTCCTTAATTATTAGGTAAATTTAATATTTTTTCTAAATTTTCTAAAAAAAATTCCCCATCAATTTTTCAACATTTAATAACTTCTATTTCACTTCCAATTTCTATCTTTTTTTTTCTTTGAACTTTCTATTTCTATAATTTCATTTTTATTTTCTTCTATTTTTTCATTTTTTTGTTGTATTTGAATGTCTTCGTAAATTTTATTTATTTTATCATTAATACTAGATTCTACATTTGTCTTTTCATTTAATATTTTTTTTAAATCAGATATTTCTTTAATTTTATCATTAATTTCTTTATTAATA
>JAJJLU010000828.1:0-17502 GCA_023807065.1 Isotricha intestinalis
AAATTAACAAAAAAATTTGAAGATTTAATAAAAAAAGAAGATTATAAAATATTTAAACTACAAATTTAATTAGGTTAAAATACTTTAAATAATAATGAATTAAAAGTTTAGAAAAATATTTGATTCAAATAAAATTTAGTTTAGATAATGATGAATGAATTTAAATATTGAAAATTCAAAAGAAAAGTAATTTATTTTTATTTTTTCTAATTTTAATTATTATAAAAAAATAATATTTAATTTTTTTTTTGATGATTTAAATTATGTCTAATATTTGTTAAATTAATTTCAATTGATACATATTTATTAATTTAAACTTCAAAGCTTAAAGAAATTGGTTAATAAAAAAACAATATTTTTAAATTTTACATATATTTTTACAAATTTATATCCTATTTTTATGAAATATATACAATAATATCTTGACTAAAAAATAAGTAATAAATTAATAACAAATTTAAAAACATAAAAATTTATATTCAATTATACAATATTAAAAATCAATACTAATATTAAATTATATTTGATTCTATAAAAATAGAGAATAAAATATTAACAGTCAAAATTAATATTTTGAGGGAAAATCCTATTTTTTCCTTTATGGAATAAATGCCAAATTTGGGAATTATTATAATCATTAGAATCTCTTGAATCAAAATAGGATATTCCAGATTTAACAATCATATTTATAAAAGCAATTTCTTTCTTAATTAATACATTTTTTAAATCACTTCCGCTTAAAATATCAATTTTTCCTATATTTAAATTTTCAACTATTAAATTTCCATTATGAGTAAAAATAAAATTATTATAATATTCACCTTCTGATTTTGCAAAATTAATTCCTGTTAAAGTATATCCAAAAATATAATATTTATTATTATTTCCTAAACACATGATATATATTAATTTTAAAGGAGATAATTTGATCATTTTTATTTTATATTTTGGATTTATATTTATGGTAGTTAATAATTCAAAATCATACAGTTTTCTAATAAAAAGTTCTGAATTAGTTGATGTTAATATAATATTTAAGGATAATTCATATGAATCAATTTCAATATTTTTAATACAAGATAAATGGGAAAAAATAGATTTTTTCATTATTATTTGTTTATTATTAGTAATTTCATATTCAATAATTTTTCCGTTTTTTAAACCAATTATAAAAGAATTTTCTGGGATCTCTCTTATAACATTCACATAATCTTCACATAATATTTTTTTTTCTGTAAACTTTTCTTTTGTTGATTCTTTTAAAAAGAATATTCTAAAACTATTATCTCTAAATCTACATAAAAATAATTTATTATTATAATATCGAACAAAATATTGAATTCTTATAGATTGATTATTATCAAATTGAAAAGTATTTTCTCTCACAGATTTTTTGTTAGGTAAATCAAAATTAAATTGTTGTTCAAAACTTATTTTTTGAGTATCTTCATTAATTATTTGAATATCACCATTTCTAGAAACAATTAAAAATTCATTTCCAAAAAATTTAAAATAAATCCAATTTTTTTCATCTAATTCAATTATATTCCTATTATAATCTTTATTATCTTTATTGATTTTATTATACTCATATTTATTTAAATTACTTTTAAATTCTAATCTCTCAGGCATAATACCAAAATTTATAGTAATATTTATATCTTCTAATAGTTGTTCTCTTTCAGTTTGATTTATCACAATTTTTTGATCTTCAATATTTTTTATTTTGTTGTAAAAAGAACATCTTTCTTTATAAGTTGCAGAAGGAAAAGTATTACAAATTTGTTTAGCCAATTCTTCTTTTTTAATATATTGATTTTTACCAAAGATATTATTAATCCAATTAAAAATTGAATCATCCTTTGATTTATTAACAAAATCACTATTTAATATTTCTCGATGTAAAATCATAAATTCAATATATAAAGAAAGAGGATTTTTAATATAATTATTATTATTATCAGTGTCATTATCATTATAAATTAAACTTAAAGGAACAACATCATCTAATTGCATTCCATTACTTTTTTGTCCAAAATCAACACAGTTTAAATTAATATATAATTCAATTTTATTATAAAATTCAGGAATTAATTCTCTATTATCATTACTAGAATTAATAGCTTCTTGAGTATCAAAAAAAGATACAAACATTCTATTTGCATTTTCTTGAGAATTATTTTGTAATTTGATTAAATTTTCCATAAAAGGTTTAATTCTCATTAAATAATAAAAAATATAAGAAGAAGTAGAATAATGAGAATAATAATGAGCTCTGTTTTTATCATCAAAAGGTTCTTCAAATCTTTCAATAGCTAAAAGTCTTTTATCAAGTTTTTGAGCACTAATAGGATATTTTAATATTCTTGCAAAATAATTTTCATTTTCTGATTCTTCTTTTTTTTTAGGATATGATAATATTTCTTTTATTTTATTTATATCCATTGAATATAATAATTTAAAGTTGTTAATAACCCAAGGAAAAATAGGATATTGAGAAGTATCATTATATGTTCTTGAAGAATAAAAATTAATTATTAATAATAAATCATATGTTGTTAATTTATTTTCTTTCCATTTTTTTATGTATTTTTCTAATTGTTTTTTTTCTATTGATTTGTTTAATAATATTTCATTTTCTGAACCTAATTTTTCTTTTAATTTGATTATAAATTTATTATAATTTTTTCTAGATAAGAAATTAAAGAAATAAGTTTTTCCATTTTTTAAAAAAAATTCAATTGCTTGTTCAAAAAATATAAATTGTCTTTCTTTTATATATTTAATTTCAGACAAATAAATTAAAATTGTTTTTTCTTTCATTATTCTATCAGATTCTAAGGATAAAATAAAATATTTTTTATCATCAATTTGATAATTTTTAAACAAAAGATAATTTTCACAAATTAAAAAAATACCAAATAAAGAATTTTTTATTGTTATTAATTCACATTCAAAACCAATTTCTTGAATTTGAATTTCTTTTTTGATAAAAGGAATTTTTTTTTCTTTTAATTTTTGTTTAAAAGGTAAAATATAAGAATGAGTAATGTTAAAATATTCATTATTCAAAAAATTTAAATCTTGAGTTAAAAAAAGAGGATTTTCATATAAATTTGAAAAATTTTTTAATCTTGTTGGATAATCTAAAAATTTGGTTTTTCTTTCTACTTTATAATTATTTATATAATATTTTTTTAAATTCATAAACGCTTTATTTTTAAAAAAAATATCAACAAAAGAATGTGAAAAAGTTTTATAAAAAAATTCATTTTTTGGATTTATTATCATTCCTTTTTCTATTATGTTCTCAAAAGAAGTTTTTTTTTCTTTTTTTAATTGATTTTTTAATTCTTTTAATTTTTCTATTTTACTTTTTTCTTGAATTGTTCTATTTCTTGTTTTAGTTCTTGTTTCAAAAGATTTTTTTTTTGAATTTGAAATAATAATGGAATTTGAAAGATTAAAATTATTATTATTTAAATTTTCAAAGTTATTTGAAAGAGGAGAAAAATAGTTTATTTCATTTTCTTCAAAAGAATTATTTGGGAAAATCATTGTAAAAGAATTCGAAAAATTATTTGAATGATTTATATTATTTTTTGCTGAAATAAAACTACTTTTTTTTTTGTTTAAAGAATATTTTTTTTCAGAAATACAAAGAGAAAAATATACTATTTTTTCATTTTTTTTGATATTTTCATAAAAATATTTTTCTAAATTTCTAAAACTCATTTCTTCATTATTTTCTTTTTTAAGAAAAAAAGATAAAATTATATTATATTCCTCACAAAATGTTTGTTTCTGAAAATTTTTAAAATTTTTTGTTTTTGAAAGATTTTTAATATCTTTGAATAATATATCTTGAAAAAAATCTTTTAAATTATTTTTTATTACTGGATTATTTTTTATTATTATGAAATATTTAGTTAAAAAATAAATAGAAACACTAATTTCATTATAAAATTTATTTTTTTGACTTATTAAATTAGAATCTCTTTTTAAAATTTCATATTTCAAATCTTGATTAACATTCATTGTACTATTATCTTTTAAAGAATCAATTTCATAAAAAATTGAATTGTTTTGATTAATATATATTAAATTAAATAATTGAATATTCTCAATTTGTTTTATTTTAAAAATTTTAAACACTAATAAAAATAAATCAAGTATTATTTCACTTATTATTCTCCCATGTTCATTTTCATCATAAAAAACTACACTTGAATAAGTATATTTATAGCATTGAAATATAATAAATATTCTTTTTATTATATTTGAAAATTCTTCTAAATTATGAATTGAATTTAAGTTTTTTGAAAAATAAGATTCAAAGAAATATAAAAGATTTATTAAATTAAATATATTATTTTCAGAAATTTTTTTTTGGATGATTTCTGAAATAATTTTAGTAAGAATTGAAAAACAAAAATCAAAATGTTTATCATATTGAAAAATATATTCTAGAAATTTAAATATAAAAGGGTCTTTATGATATTGAATTAAAGTTTGAATTAATTCATCTTCTATAAATTGTTTCAATTGTTTTAATTTATTATTATCATTTTCATATTGATTAAAAATATTTAGAAAAATATGATTTAAATTATCATTAAAAAAAATTGAAAAAAATGAATTATTATTATTAATATTTTTATTTTTAGCTTCTTTAATTTCATTACAAATTTTAATACAAAATTGTTTAAAAGAATCTTCAATGAATTGGTCGTTTATAATATTTTCAAAAATTGATAAAGATATGTATGATACTATATTTTTTTGCTTTTCATTTATATTATATATATTAATTAATCCATAAAATTTATCATTTGAAGAAGGAAATAATAATTCTTGAAAAACATCTAATTTATGATTAAAGTCAATATTTTTAATTTTATTTAAATAAATACAATTATTAAAATCTTTTGGAGAAAAAATAATTAAATATCCTAATATAATTTTTACAACGGTTTTATACATTTGATTATATAATTTATTTGTTAATTTTTTGCTATCAATAATATTTAAATAATGATAAAATTCTCCAATTTTCTTTTCTTCAATATTAATTATAAAATCAGGATTACATAAAACATTTAATAAAATATTAGATATTATATTATCATCAATATTGAAAATATATTCACAAAGGAAATTAAATAAATCTTTTTTTTTTGACATTTTTAAATATTTTTTTAAAATTGTTTGAAAGGATTGAATACTTTCTTCATTTTTTTGAATAATATTTGCAAAAGATAATATGTTATTAATAGTATTTTTAGAATAAAAACATTCACTTTTTTGATCAGGAGATTCAATTATTTTAGATAAATAAATAAAAAATCTATCAATTAAATTTGAATCTACTTCAGAATATAAATCAGCATTTAATAATATGTTAAGTAAATTGTCCCTAAAAAAAATCAAATTATTTAAATTTTGCTTATATAATATTCCTTCATCTTTTTTATTATAATATTCTAAAATTAAACTTCTGAATAAAGTTAACAAATTTTGCATTTTTAATGATATAGTTGACATTATTTTTTTAGATTGAGATATCTAAAAGTTAAAATAATTTTACTAATTTTATTAATATTGAAAATTCTGAAAAGAATTGCCTGAAATCATATTCAAAATTTATAAAATTATTTTCTCTTGAGATTATATAATAATTAAATAAATTTTCAATAAAAAATAATATTTGATCAATATTTTTAGTTCTAAAAAAATTATAAAAATAATTTACATTAAATCAATTAATTCATTAATATTATTCTCATAATTATTGATCGATGTATCTTTTTTTTCAAATTCTTTTTTTATTATTTGATAATAAAATTCTAAATGTAAAGTTAAAAATTTTATTCCATCGATTTTTAAAAATTCAGAAATAGAATCTTTACTTTTAAAAGGGAAAAATTTAGAATTAAAATTCTTATAAATTTCTAATAATCTATTTTTGTGAAATTTATTTTTTATATTTGCAATATTTTCATTTCCAAGAATATATTCTTTATCATATTTTAAATTAATTTGAATACTTGGATTAAAAAAAAATGATTTTTTGACTGGAGTGGATTTTTTTTCTTCTAAATTGTTTGGAAGTATTTTTTTATATTCGTTTAATACAATTATTTTTTTCCCATTATTTAATCTTAAATAATCAATATTATCAATATATTTATTTTTAAAACTTTGAGGATAAATATATAATTCAATATCTTTTTCTAAATCCTTAATATTTGATTTAATGATATTTTCATAATTTGAATTATTTCTTTCATATATTAAAATATTATCCAGCATATAATCTTTATATAAAAAATCACTATAATTTCCTTTTAATTGAAAAATATATTTTAATTTTTCAAAATTTTCTCTTTTAGAATAAGGCAGATTAAAAATAATAAGAGGACCAATAAATCCAGAAAAAGAATTGATATAAATATATGAATTTTCATATATATAATATATTAATTTACATCCTACACAAAAATTAAAGTTACTAAAATCAATTCCTTCTTTATAATTATATTCATTTGTAATAAAATGATTATATTGGCCTCCAATAAAACTTATTGATAATTTTTTCTTATCAAAAAATGATATTGCAAATAAATGAGTTTTTTCAGGAACTATTCTTATATTTGTTTTAATTTGAAAATCTTTGATTTCAATACATAAATAATAATAATTAGAATTATTTTCTTTTATTAATTTAATTTCAAAAAAAATTTCATTCTCTTTTTGACAAGTAATAATAGAATAATTAATAAGATGTTGAGAAGGAATTAAATTAAATGAAAATAAAATAGTATTTTCTTTATTTTGAAATTTGTCAATTATTACATTTATTCCTGCAGTTTCAGAACCTAAATAAAATCCTTCATTCAATTTATATGAATCTAAAGAATATAATTTCTTTTCTTTATTTAAAATATTTATTAAATAATTTATGATAAAATAATGATTTAATAATTTTTGTTTTAATACACTTAAATTATTTTGATCAAAATTAATTAAAGAGTTTTTCGTTATTTTTATAAATTGAATCATTAATCCATCTATTGAAAAATTATTTATATATAATTGTATAAGAATGTTTTCTAAAGTCTTTGATAATTTATTATTTTCTGAACTTATTAAATTTATATATTCTATTATATTAAATACTTTTGAATCATATCTCATTAATATATTTTTATTTGGAATATTATTCTCTATTAATAATTCAAAAAAAAATTCAAAATAATTGATTATTGAATTTTCTTCTTCTTTGTTTATTTTTAACTTTTTATTCATAAAAGTAAATTTTATTATATTAAGAGATAAAGGAATAAACATAATGTTCTTAATAATTTTATCATTATAAATTTCTTCTTTATTTATATATTTTTCATTATCTGGAATAATTGAAAAAAAAAGAATTAATCTAGAAATAATTTCTAAATGATTTAATTTTAAAATTTTATTATGATAAAGTTTAGAAAATATAGAAATTAGATAATTAAAAGAATTATACATTATTGGATATTGAATTTTTTTATTTTTAATACTATAATGTTTTTCAAAAAAATGAAATATATGCAAAAGAAAATAATTAAAAATATTATCTGAATTACACTTATTCATAATGAAGTTAAATTTGTTTATATATTTTAAATTATTATCATCAAAATAATTTGAAAAGGTTTTATATAAATAAATTTGTTTAACATTTATTTTAGGTAAAATGTCAATCTTAGTTTGTTTTAATAAAAATTCATAAGAAAATAATATATTTGAAGATTCTTTAACATTTTTATTATAATTTTCCTTTAATTTTTCAATAATTTCTCTTTCATTCGGGATTATACTTAGTTTTTCCATTTATTAATTTAATAATATTTTTTATATCTTATAAAAAATTCATTTAATAAAAGTTTGAAAAAAAAACAAATAAAAAAATAATTATTTTAATAATATTTAAAACCATAATTAAAAGAATAATTAAATAATTTTCAATATTTTTTTCTTTTTTTATCATTAATTTTTGCAGAACGAGAAGAAACTAATAGTCTTAATTTTTTCTTTAAAGAACCAATTTCTTTAGTAATATTTTCATTATTTTTTTCAAGATTATTAATTTGTTTTTTTAATACTTCTCTTTGAGTTAAACTTCCAGGTTCTAATTTTTTATTTTTATTTTCATGTTCTTTTCTTAAATCTTTATTTCTTTGTTCACTAATAATTTTAGTTTGTAATTCAGTTAATTTCTTTTCTAATTCCATATATCTTTTTTCACTTATTTCTGCTCTTTGACTATAATATTCCCTTTGATTACTTATTTGTTTTAATACATCAATTACTTTTTTTTCTGAATTTGCACATTCTTCTTTTTTTGAATTTAATATATTTAATTTAACATTTAATTTATCTTGAACAACTTGGTTTTCTAAATTCATTTCATTAATTTTCTTATCATATTGTTCTTGAAGATTAAAATTATCTTCAATTAAAGTATCAATCATTTGTTTATATGATTTAATTGATTGTTGATAAGATTTATATTCATTTCTCATATCATTACATTCTTTACTTTTTTTCTTTTGTTCATTTTCATATTTTGTTTTTAATTCAAATTCTTTTTCAATTTCTTGCTCAAGATCATAATTTTTTGTCATTAATTCTGTTATTTTATCATTTAATTTATCTATTTCATCGTCTAATTTTGTTAAATAATTATCTCCTTTATTATTTGCTTTTTTATATTTCATTTCTGTTTTTAAATATTTTGATTTTGTATCTTTTAATTCATTTTTTGCATTTCCTGTATTTATTTTTATTGAAAATGGTTTTGGATAAGCTGATTTATTTCTTAATTTGTTTGTGCTCTTTGTTTTATTCATTAATAAAATGTTTTATCATTATAAATAATTAATTATTTTTTAAAATAAATTTACATTATTATATTTATTATAATTATGATAATTAAATCTTAAGTTTTTGGGTTTCAATATTTAAATGCACCAATTCATACATTCAATGAATTAAAAAAAACACAAAAACAAAATGAATAATAAACAGTATAAAAATAATTATAATAAACCTTAAATCATTTGAAAAAAACTCAAAAAAAAAAATTCTCAAAAAAAATTCAGTAAAATTTTTAAATAAAAAATATTTTATTTTTTTCAAAAAACTAAAAACCCTTTTCCTTTAAAAAATCATTTATTTACTATTTAAAACTTCTTGAACACTTTCATCAAAGGGAGTAATATCTCTTCCAAGAGCAGTTTTAAGATCATGATAAGGATAATCTAATCCACCATTCATAATATCATCATAAATGGATTCAATATCATTAACAGCATCATTTTTCAATCCCACTTTTTTTAAATTCTCAATATATTCATCTTTTTCTTTTTCAACAATATCACAAGATAAACCAGCCGCATTTAAAAAAGTTTCAGCTAATTCTTTATAAGTTCTTGGCTTTCCAGTAAATTCATAAATCATTTTTGCATCATCATCAGTAAAAACATTTGCACTTGCTTCAGCATAATCTTTTTCAAGTGCCCATCCAACTTTGGTTTTTCCAGAAGGAATATAACAACATTTTTTTTTTTGAAAAGCTTTTAATAATTCTTTCTCATTATCTAAATACCAATTATTTCTTATTATTGTATATTTCATTCTTTCTTTCTTTGGTTGTTCATTTGTCATTTCCTTTAATAAATCTTCTGTATATTTATGATCTTCTGCTATTGACATTGGATTTAATTGACAATTAATTAAACTTGTGTAATATAAATGTTTAACTTTACTTTCTATTGCTGCTTCTATTACATTTTTATGTTGTTCTTGACGAGATACTTTTTCTCCTGGAAGTGATGATATGAAAAATAATTTTGTTACTCCTTCAAATGCTTTTAATAATGTATCTTTTTTTGAGTAATCTATTTGACGAACTTCTATTTTTTTTGATTTATATTTTGATGCATTTTTCATGTTTCGAAGTCCAGCAATTATGTTTTCTGGTTCTATTAAAGTAGCCAAATGGTCAATTAGGAAAGTACCATATTTTCCTGATGCTCCGGTTACCATGTATTTTTTGGACATTTTTTTATTTTTTTATATGATTTTTTTTTTTTTTTTGGTTTATATTTTTTTTTTTTTGGATATGTGGGAAATAAGAATATTTTTTTATTTATTTTTTTATTTTTTTTAATGCTTTTTGCTTTTGTTAATATAACATTTATTTTATTAAAAAAATTTAAAAGTAAAAAAAATAATATAAGTAAAGCAGAGATTAATATTATTAAAATTAAGGATAATGTGTAGTTTTACATTTATATATATTCTTTATCATAAAATCATAAAATATATACAAATGAAAACCAAAATTTGAAAAAAGGTTTATCTAATATTAACTTCTAATATCAAATGCTATTAAAAAAATGTTCTAATTCTATTAATTATTATATATTTCATCATAATTTATTTTTTTTTCTTTATTTATTTGCCAATCACATACTTAATTAACAATTTTAAATTTTATTTTGATCATTAATAATTAATTTAATAATTAGAAAATAATAACATTTAATATAACAAAAAAAAATAAAATTTTTTGAAACAATCCTGAATTTAATCATCATACAATGATCTATAACAATATAAGCAATTAAAATCAACTTCATTTTTTTCTAAAATTAAAGTAGGACTTTGTTTCTGCTTATTACTTTTTCTTTCAGTTAAATTAATATCATAATGATTATCATGTAAAGTAGGGAAAGATTCAATAATATTATTATTCATAAAATTAGTATATTTGTAATTATCTTTTTCATTTTTGGTTCTTCCAGTAGTTTTTTCACCACTTGTATTTTGAGTTTGAATTTGAGCAGTATTAATACTTGAAAGGGCTTTTATTTTTGATTTTGATTGAGTATTTGTTTCTGAATTTTCTCTTGAAGTTAAACTATTATTTATTTTAGTAAAATTTTGAGATAAAAATTTAGGTTTGAAATATTTTAATCTTTGCTTTTCTATTGATATTATCCCTCTAGTTTTATTATTTTCAAATAAATAATTTATTATTGTTTGATTTAATTTTTTTGATGTTCCTTTTAAATATTGTTTTTTATTTTCAAATAAGAAGTTTAGGAAATTTTCTCGGTTTTTGAAATTTGATTTTAGTTTAATAATATATTTCTCTTTATCCGATATTTGAGAAAATTCATATATTATATTATATTGTTCACATAAATTATATTTTATGAGGAGATTTAAAACAAATATTTTATTGTTTTTATTCCAATTTCTAATTTTTAAATTTAAAGATTTTAATTTTATTAATTCTTTATCCATTGATTCATATAATTCTTTTGATTTTTCTAAAAGATTATTCAAATTATTAACTTCAGTTTGAAGAGTATTTATTTTATTATTTTTATTTAAATTACCATTGTATAAATTTTGAATAATATTTAATTTAATGTTATAATCAACATTAATTTTAATGAATTCAAGAATAAGTAAATATTCATTACCAAATTTTTTTAATATTTCTTCTAATTTTTCATAATTAACTAAGAAAGGCATTGCTTCATCTAAATCATCTTTATTTAAACTTTTATGAAAAATTTCTGATGTCACTTTAATATATTGAGTAAAAATTGAATAAGTACATTTTTTTTGTAATATTTCCCATTTAATATTATTATTGAATTTTTCATTATTTTGTATACTACTTATTATTTTATAAAACATTTTTATAAGAAGATAAATTGCTTCATTTGGATTTTGAATTATTAAAGCATTATTTAATATTTTTAATGTTATTTTTCCTCCTATTTCTAATAAAGTTTTTTTTATTATTCCAATTTCATAATTTAATAATTCATATTGTTGAAATGAACTTTCTGCTTTATTTACCAAATTATTTAATTTGTTTGCTTGAATATTTAACTGTTCTTCAATTTCAAAAATATATTTTGAAACTTTAACTACTTCTTTTTTAAAAACTAATAAAATATTATCAAAAATAATTTTCAGTTTTTCCTTTTCATCTGATATTTCTATATTATTAAAAATATTTTTTACCCATTTTTAAAAAATTTATTTAAGAAAATTTATTATGGAAAATTATAAATTTTTTAAGTCTATGCCAAATTCAAAAAATGAAAATAAAATATATTAAAATAAAGTGATGACTCAATTTTATTAAAAAAGTATATTTAATTAAAAAAAGAAAAAATTCTCAATATTAAATCTAAATAAGTAATAAATATATATATTAAAAATAATTCTAAAAGTTTTTTAGAATTTTTTATAATAATGATTATAATCAAAGATGATATTAAATTAGATTTTGAATTAAATGATGAGAATAATAAAATAAAAAGGAATAAAAAATTAAAGCTAAATTCATTCAAAGAATTAGAAATATTTAATTCCTTTTTTTAATTTTATTTAATGTATTATTTATATTATAAATAATAAAATTAATTAGAATTACTAAAGATAAAAATGAGTTTTAATATAATAAAAAATTATTATAAAATATTTAAATTTCAAAGTTAATTTGAAAAAACAATATAAAAAATATAGAATTAAAAATATTGTGGTATTCAAGTTGAAATAGATTTGGAAAAGAAATTGATTGTAAGCATAATTTACATATATTAAAATGTAAATAAATCATCAAATGTGTTTTGAAAATTATTTTGATAGTTTTCATTTAATTGTTTTAATTATTTAATTATATTTTTAGTAAATAAGAAAAGACATTTTACTTTTCTTTGAATTATTATTTCTTATTAAATGTCAATTATAATTAATTTGAAATCAAAAGAAAAAGAAAAAGAAGAAAATAATTCAGATTCTGTATCATCTTCATTAAGTGAAGGATCAAATTATTCTAATAGTGCTCATAATATGTATGTTCATGAGAAAAAGTGTAAAAAAGTAAAGAATAAAATTGTTATGTCATCCAGAACATATTTTAAACATAGAAACTTAATTAAAAAAGTAAAAATTAATTGTATTAATATCTATGAAAAATTATTGAATTCTTGTTTAAATATTGAAAAATCTGTTTTTTCAATTGGTGTTCCCAAGAAAAAAAAAGAAAGAGATGTTTTAAGATATTTTAAAAGTGATATATCAAAATTAAGAAATAATTTATTATTACCTGTTCCAATGATTGATTTAATTTCATTATTTTGTAATTTTAAATTTTTAGATGAATATATTCTGAAACATAAAAAAGAAAAACTTAATTTTTTATTGAATATTACCTGGAAAGAACTTATCCTGTATATAAAATATAATAGTGAATTAACATCTAGAGTTAAAGATTTAATCAAAATTTCTAAAAAAGATTTTGATATATTTTTGAATTATATCGTTGATATTAATTATGTGTATGATTTAAGACCAAATGTAGATAATTTGTATGCTAATAATTTAGATAAGATTTTAAATAAAAATGTGAAATATCTCAATGAAAAAGAAAGAAACAAAAATTTTTTAAATATTATTGATAATTATGTTGGATATGATTTATAATAAAAAAATATGGTAAATCTAATATAAATTTATTTATATTATTTAGATAATATTGAAAATATCAAAATATCAAATTTTAAATATTATAGTTGTAAATGTTAATGTTTAAAAATCAATGATATTAAAATATAAAATTAATTAATTTAGAATAAAAATTTAAGGATATTATTAGTAAAATATTAAGGAAATTGTTTTAATAAATGATTTAAATAATTTTTTTAAACTAATAATATAACTTTAAATTTTTTTGAAATTAAATATTTAAATCAAATTTATTTGTATCGGACAAACTATTTATTTTGATTTCCAAAAGCTTTTTTATTTGAAGAGTCGGATTAAATACTAAATTATAAATTAGTATAATTTTGTCTTTCTCTTATTTTATCTTAAGATTTATCTAAAGATAAAAAATTTAATTTATTTGAATTTATTGTTTTACAGTCATTATCAAATAAATTTTTAAAATTTATAATTATTTTTATTATTTATTTCTCCGTGATATTTGAAAAAAAAAAAATAATTTTAATCTTTAATTAATAATAATTATAAATAATAATTATATTAAAAAAAAAATTAATGAAATCCTTAATAATATTATCAATCATAATCTTCTCATCTCAATATGTAATAAACGAAAATGAAATATTCAATTTAAAGCAAAAAGCCCCATTTACTGTTTATAACTATGAAGAAAACCCATTTAAATCCTACTCTGAAAGTGAACTCAAAAATCTTTTCCAATCAAATATTCCTGAAAAAAAAACATTTCTAAAAAAGTTTCCTTTTCTCTCAAAAAAAATACCTTCCAAAATTCTATGACATTCGTGAAAAATGGCCCTCATGCATTCAAAGAATATGGGAGAATCCTCGTTGTGGAAGTGTAACATTACCATCAGTAACAGCATTTTCAAACAGAGTCTGCATAGGTACATTAGGTAAAATGACAACTCAATTATCTCTTCAACAAATTATTTCTTGTGATCCATCTAGTCCAAAATGTGAAACTGGTGGATTAGCATTTACAGCTTGGCAATTTTTTAAGAGCAACGGAGTGGTTGATTCTTTATGTTATCCTTTTGAAGGGAAAGAATCTGATTGTGATAATAAATGTAAAAATGGAGATGAGTGGAAAGTTTATAAAGCTAGTAATATTTATTCTTTAAATAATATTGATGATATTAAAAATGACTTATTTAATTACGGATATGTTGAAGCTACTTTTACTGTTTATAGTGATTTTATTAATTATCAAAGAGGAATTTATCAACATACTACTGGGTCTCTTATGGGAAATCATTCTGTTGTGATTGTAGGTTGGGGTGTTCAGAATGGAATACGTTATTGGATTTGCCAAAATTCATGGGGAAGAAGTTGGGGAGAAGATGGTTATTTTAGAATTAAAATGGGTGAATGTGGAATTGATTCTAATGCTTATGCTGGGATTTATGAAAAATAAATTTTTTCCTTTTTATTTTCTATGTTTCAGATATTTTTATTCTTTTTCTTGTTTTTAACATAAAATATATTTTCTAAAAATCTGATATAATTAAAAATAACTTAAAAACAATATAAAATAATTCATTAAAAAAAAAAGAATTTTTAACTAATAATTTGAAAATTTTCTAAATCAGCAATATACTCTGGTTTAATATTCAAATCTTTTAACTTTTGGATTTTTTCATGTTTAATTTTTTCCATTCTTCTCAACCAATCATCTCTAATTTGTTTATTTCTTCTATATTCTTCAATAATTTCTCTTTCTTTCATCTTTTCTCTTTCTTCTTTTTCTTTAATCAACTTAACCAAATCTAAATTATGTTCGATTTTTTTTCTTTGTTTTTCTTCTTCAATCCTCCTTTCTTTTTCCATTTCTTCAATTTGATTTCTTACAATTTTTTCATATTCTTCTTTTTCTTGTTTTGCTTTTTCCATTAATTGAATTTCTTTTTCTTTTTTTTGTTTTTCATTAGCAAGGATTAAATCAGCGAGTTTTTTTTTTCGAATCATTTCTTCTTCTTTTTCTTTTATTCTTGCTTGTCTTTCAGCTTCATCAAAAGCTCTTTTAGCTCTTAAAGCATCTAATTCCGCTTGTTTGTCAATTGCTTTTTCTTGTTTTTCTCTTAATCTTTGAGTTTCTTTTTCTTTTTCATCTTGAATTCTTTTTTTTTCTCTTAATTCTTCTTCTTCTTTTTTAGCTTTTTCAACATTATATTTAAAAATTTTTAAATCTTCTTCTCTTTCTTCTAATAATTTTTTTTGCTTATTTAATAAAGCAATTCTATTTGTTTCTGCTATTTCTTTCGCGGCTTTTTCATTATTAATTTTCTTTAATTCGGCAGCTCTAATTTCTTGAGCGTGTAATTCTTTAATTTGTAATAACATCATTTTTTGTTCTCTATCAATTAATTCTTGTTGTTTCATTCTTTCTCTATCTTTATCTTTTATTTGATCTATAACAATAAGACAACCATTTTTATTTTGAATTTTCCTATATAATTCTCTATCTTGTTGTAATTTTAATTCTTTTAATCTTTCTAATTCCATCATTGTATCTAATTTATCTTCTTTTTTTTTAAATACTTTCTCCATTTCTTTATGTTCTGCTTTTTGCCTATCTCTTATTGTTGCTACTCTTGCAAATAAACTTAATTTTTCCATTTGTTTAACGCAATCTTCATTATTATCTAAAACTCTTTGATATATTCTTTGTAAATCATTATTTCTTTCTATTCTTTCTCTATCTTCATTGCTTAATTCATATTTAGGACGATTTTTATCAAAATTTTTTATTTTATCCTTTAATGCTCTTGCTTTCGCTGTTTTATCATATTCTTGTTCTGATTTTATTCGAGCTTCATTTAATTCTTCCTCTTTTGTTGGATTGTATGCATTCTTGCGAATTCGCTCATAATCATATAAGGTAAGATATGCAGTGTCAATTAAGGGAAGTTTACTGTTTGCCCATTTGTTTTTTGATTTCTTTGAGGTTTGGGTTTTGAAATCTGATAATGTACGAGATCGGATGTCTGTTGCCTATTTTAAAAAGGATTATTTTAGGGAAGTTACCATTTTTTTTATGAGATATTTTTATTTATATTTTTTTATTTTAAACAGGTTATTGTTTTATTTTTTTTAAACAAAAAATATTGATTTTATTTATTTAGAAATAGTCTGAATTCCGAATTCTTCTTTTCATTTTATTTCTTTTTTCACTTAATAAAGTAACTTTTTCTTAAATTTCTTTATTTTTAGAAATAAAATGTAATATAATAATATCAATTAAATTAATATAATTTTTCCAATTTAAATTAGAATTATCAAGGACATTATTTATTTTTTTTATTAATTAAAATGCTTTTATTATTTGATTTCAATATTTTCATTTTTTTTATTCTATTATAAATCTATGATTTAATACTTTTTGTGCTGAAGTTTTTTATTTTAATAAACAGATTTTTTTTCCTTTGAATTTGAATTAATTGATAAACTTTTTGATTTTCTTTTGTTATGGTAATTGTTTTAGAAATTAATTAATCTTCCAATCATTCTTTCATACATTTTTGGTGTTTAATTTTTATTCAGAAAAAATTGTTGAAATGTTGATGTCATTTTAATATTTTGATGTTATATGTTTATTTAATATTTTTTCTTTTATTGAAAATCTATAATTTTGGAATTATTATTTATTGTTTGGGAAATTAAAAATGCTTTTGTATTTGATTTCTTGTTCATAATTTAAATTATTAATTATGAATGAAAAATAAAATTTGAAAATAAATCAGTATTTGATTTTATTTTTTTATTTTTTGTTTGAAATTCCCTCAGTTATGAAAGAGAAAAAAAATTATTTTAAAATATATAAAAATAAGTGATTATGAATAATTATTTGATATAATTTATTATAATTATATGGGGATTGGGGATTGGGGATTGGGGATTGGG
>JAJJLU010000829.1:0-17456 GCA_023807065.1 Isotricha intestinalis
CCCCAATCCCCCAATCCCCATCCCCAATATTTTAAGACTCTATCAGAACATTTTTCAAATATAAACTTTATTCATTAAAATTAAAATTTATTAAATATAAATAACAAATAAAAAATTATTAATTTTAAATAATTATATTTTCATTAAATTTTTAATTTTTTGTTCTTTTTCCATTAATTCTTTTATTTCAATTTCAGTTTTTAATTTTTCCTTTAAATCTTCATCTAAATCTTTAATTCCAATTAAATATTCACAAATTTCATCTAAAGAAAAAGCTACATAACTAAAAGTTTTATTATTATTAGTTACCAAATTATCAGAAATCAACATTTTATTTTGATAAATAATATTAATAATACTTTCTATCTCTTTTATTTCAAGTTTTCCATTAAGTGAATCTTCATAACATCTTGGATAAATATATGAAAAAAATAATTCTTTAATTGAATCAACATTATATTTTTTAAATAATTGTTGATATGAATCTTTAAGAGTTTGATTATCTTTTAATTGATCTCCACAAGAAATATAAATCATTTCTAATAATTTTTTATTTATTTCAATCTCATCATTCATTAATTCATTTTCTTTTTGTTTATTTAAAAAATTTAATCCTGTTTTTGCAGTTTTACTTGGATAAATTGATATTTTATCAAGAATAGCTTTTTCATCATCTTCAATTGGTTGTTGTCTTAATAAATTAATTTTATTGTAAATATTAACTAATTCATCGTTATAAATATCATTAGTAGAAACTTGAGATGAAATCTCTTTATTTAAATTTAATAATTTTAACTTTTCGGTATATGGAACAACATCTGAATTTAGTGAAATAAAAATTGCTTTACTTTTATTATCCGGTAAAGATTTTAAAATTTTTTTTTTTTTTTCTTCTTTTTCTAATGATTCTTCTTTTCGATTTTTATAATCTTCAATACTTTGTTTTGAATTTTCAATACTATATTGATTTTTTTTATGATTTGGACTTGTAACTAAATTTGAATTATTATTATATCCATTTAAATCTAAATTTTTAATAACATTTTTATCAGATATTTCTTCTTTATTTATTCTCTTTTTCTTTTGTTGTGGTGATATAATTTTATTTGTCTTATTTTTTCTACTTGTGGAATTTCCAGTTCTTAATGAAGTATGAGTATTTAAATTTTTTTTATAGTTTACACTATTATTAATATTATTATATCTATTGGGTTTTTTATCTTGTCTCAATATTTTTTGTTCATAATTAGGAAGTTTTGGAATATTGATTGGATTTCCAAATTTACCTAAAATAGCATTATCAAATTTATCATATCTAATTTCTTTTTTAGTTAAATTTAAATATTCTGAAATCAAAGATACATCACCTACAAATTCTCTTTTCATTTCTTCTAATTCTGTTTGTATTATTAGATATCTTTTTGTAAATTTTAACACTGATTCATCTAACATTTTACCAATTCTTGTTAATTGAAGTGTAACATTTGAGGCATCTGAAGCACTTATTATATTATTTTTATTTGATTTTACTTCACCAAAATTTCTTAAAGAATTTTTCACAGACGTTTCTTGCATTGAATATTATAAATTTAATAAAATTAAATTTAATTTTTTTAATTTTTTTTGTTAAATTAACTAAACATGAAAGTAGTATAAAATCAAAGTAATAAAAAAATAATGATTCTTATTACTCATTAAAAATCATATTAATAAAAAAAAAATTAATGTTGAATAAAAATAGTATTGTATTTTAATAAATATTTTTCTAAAAATTATCTTTTATATTTTTATCTTTTATTTGCGAAAAATTCAAAAACTTCAGTGTACATATTACTTCCTCTCATAGCACAGATAACCACATTTTCACTTTTAATTTTTATTGTTCCTTCATATAAATCTTCTTCTTTTCTATGTAAAAAATTCCATTTTCTTCCATCTAATACAACAACATTTTTAGCATCTTTTATTCTAACTTTAAATTTAGTGTCAAATCCAATTCTTAAAAAGTGATTTCTTGGTTCATATAAATGAGCACCTTTATTATCAAAACATTTTTTTTTAATTTTTTCATCAAAATCTGAAGCACTTTTATTTAATCTTCTTTCTTGACTTTTACTTTTATTTCTATTTTGAGGTGAACTTAATCTTATATGAGTACTTAAATTTTTAATAATAGAAATATTTTTTTTTTCTTCTTTTTTTACTATTTTAACATTTATTTTATATGCAAATAACTCATGATGTGTTTCTCCTGAAGTAATATTTTTTCCTAAAACAGAAACTCGATAATCTCCATTTGAAGGAAAAGTTACTTTAATTTCAAAATTATCTTTCATATTTGTGTTTATATATTTAATATTATCATCTGGAATATTTTTTCCATTTATAGTTGCTTTTACTTTTATATCCATCATCTCAACTATAAATTTAATCACTAAATCTTCATCAGACCATTTAAATTCTGGTTCATAATGATTTAATTCTCTAATATTTAGTTCATAAATTTCATGATAAAAAAGTTCTATATTATTTAAAGGTCTTTTAGTAAATTCTTTAACATTAATTGGTTTAATGACTTCTTGAAATTTATCATCATCAGGTCTATGATTTTCATGAAAAAATTTAGTGGGACATAAAAAATAAAATAACTTCAAATTACTTTCAAATTTATCATCTTCTTTTATATCACCTAATGCTAATAAAGGATCAATGAAATATATTTTTCCTCCTGCTTCTAAATAACACCATTTATGTTTATATAAAGAATCTCCAACTTTATAATCATCTCTTTTAATCATTCCACTTATAATTTCCATTTTGACACCAGCACAATTACATAATTCTTTATATAAAATACATAAAGATTCAGAATTTGAAACAGTACCATGTTTTAAAATTTCATCTGGGTCTAAAGATTGAACGAATTTTTTATCTTTTTGTAATTTTAAATCTATTTGAATTGTTTTAGATAAATAAGACAAAATAGCTCCAGCTATTTCAACAATTGTTTGTAGTTCTTTTTTAAAATATTTTCCTAAATCCATACAATTATGAGAAAAATTTGAAGGTGCTCTACTTATAGTATAAGGTAAATCTTCATCGTAAAACATATTACGAATATATTGCATTCTTTCACCATATGATGCTGGAATATTTACTTTTTGATTTAAATAAGTATATTTTCTCACTTTTTTCTTATCTTTTTCTAATGTTGTTGAATTGTTTTGAGTTGTTAATACTACAGATGTATTAGTTGCTGGGTCTTTTTGTTCTTCTTTTTTTTGGTCTTTTTCCATTATTTTAGTTATATTTTTATTAATATTTTTATTAATAATTTAAATGAGCTTGTATTTATTTTTTTTATAGAGTTTTTTAAATTATTTATTTAAATAATTAATTTTTCTCGTCACTTTGCTTTTTTGTATTCTCTTGTTCAAAATTTTTTTTTGTCAAAGGTCTAAAAGGTTTATTTTGATGATATGATTTAAAATCTTTTTTTGAATTATTATAATTAGTATTTCCATGTTCATATTTATTATTCCCTCTAAAATAATTTTTGCCTCTGAAACCAGTAGAATATCCTCTTCTTAAAATTCTATTTCCTCTAAATCTACCTCTTAATTTTCCTCTAAAACCAGCTCTATAAACAATATTGTTTTTTCCTCTAATTCCTATTCTTTTATTATTATTATTATATTCATTAATGTTTCTTTTAATTAAATTGTTGATATTAATTTTAACTCTTTCAAAAACTTCTTTTGATAAAGCAGGTTGATAACCATATAATTTATTTGGATCTCCTATTTCTTCAGGCAAAACTTTATAAAAATCAATTTCTAAAATTGGAACATTTCTTACAATTTTAACATGATCTAATCCTTTTTCTTTTGGTTCATATTCTTGTTCATATTTTAAAGTATAAATTTTATTAATTTGATGAATTTCTGGAATTACTTTTTTTAAAATTTCTGCTATATTTACTAAAGAACTTATTGCACTTCCACTAGCTTTAAATTTAATATATGGTAAATTTCTTTTTTCAAATAAAAATATAGCATATCTTAAGAAATTTATAGGAGATTGTCTAGTTGTTATATATACTTCATTCTCTTGAAGTGGTTCTTTCTTCTTGGGAACTCTAAAATATTTACTACTGTTCATATTTTCTATTTTATTTTTTTAATTTATAATTAAATTAGGTTTATTTATTTAAATTTATTATGAGTGAATCAGGAAAAAAAAATTTAAACAATGAAATTAATAATTTTATTTCAGATAATTTTCCTTTAAAGGAAAAGGAATTTAAAAATGAAAATCAATTATTATCATATTTTGTTGAAATTGAAAATGATTTATATTTAAAATTATATGATATTCTACAAAAAAATCCAAATATTTCTTTTAAAACAAAACAACGGTATGAATATATTTTGAAAGAAAATTTAATTGTTTCTTATGAACAATCTATTCATTCTGAAAACATAAATTATATATTAAAAAAAAATTATAAGACTTTTTTAAAAAATATCCTTTCTAAAATCAACTTTGATAAAATACAAAATGAAGAAAATGAGAATATAGTAAATGATTATTTGTTTTCAGAAATTTTACGTTTAAATCAACAATTTATAGAGTATTTAAATAAGATTTTTGATAGAAATTCATTTCCTAATTTTTTGATCACAAAATATAAAGATTTACTTAAAGAAAGATATTTAACTTTAGCTTCATCTCAAGGAATTGATATTACTAAAATTATTTTTGATTCTTTTCAATTAGAAATAGCATCTTTATTTGAAAGAATATTTATAACACGTGAAGAAAATATGTTTTTAAGTAATTCAAAAAATGAATCTTATAAAGTTTATTTAGATTATGTAATGTTATGTAATTATTCATATCTTAAAAATGAAGATGTTTTAGATATTTTTTTTAAGTATTCTCCTTATTTATATTATTTATTTAATTTAAATGAAATAAATAAAAACTCTGAATTTAATGAAATATTTGTTATAAATCAAATGATAAGTCAATTGTTAAAAGAAAATTTAGAAATAACAAAAGAAGAAGCAGAAAAAAAATTAGATTTAATTCAAAAAGAATTTGGGAACGAAACAAGAAAAATTTTATCAATAATTTTATGTTTAACTTTAATTTTTAATGGCTTAATTGTAAAAAATAAAATAACATCAGAAATATTTTTTGTTGGAAATATTAAAAGAATAATAACAAGTGCAAAAATGAAAATTATATTATTAAATGCATTGATTCCATTTGAAAAATATGTTGATGTTGAAGATATTTCTAATTTTTCTCAATCAATAATTATTCACTCTCTTCTTCCTCTACAAGATAATTTATCTTATGATATAAGAGAAATAAAAAATATTTTAATAAATCCTATTTCAACTAAAGAAGAAATTTCTAACACAAATAATCCATTTTTAAAAACATTTAGTCAAGATTTTAATATAATTTGTCCAGAAAAAGATTTATTATCTGAGAAAAATAAAACAGAAATAGAAAATATTTCTAGTCAAATATTTTCAAAATTAATTACAGATAAGCAAAATTCCCTAGTAAATTTTTTAGATAATTTAATTAAAGAGAGAAAAGATAATAATATAAGAAATATATCATTACAATCATTAAATCCGAAAAGCCGTTCAACACATTGTATAATATTTGTAAGTGGATTTCTTTCAGAAAATGAAGATCATATAAGTGAATGGGATAATTTAACAATAAAAATAAATAAATCTAATATATGTTATTATTATAATTGGCCTAGTGAAAATATTAAATCTTTAACAGGTGATTCATTAATTAAATTCAGTAAACTATTTTTACAAGCTTTAGGAGGAAATGATTTGAAAAATAATAATTTTAATATTAAACCTGAAGAAATTTTTGTTAATTCATCTAAAAAAGCAAAATTAAGTGGAAAAATTTTAGCATTAATTATTGCATCTAAATTATTTTTTAAATATGAAACTATTTCTTTAATAGGTTTTTCTTTAGGAACACAAGTTATAGTCAATTGTATAAAAATGTTATATAAAGTTAATTCAATTATAAAATGTAATGATATAATAAAAGATGTTATTTTAATTGCTGGAGCCACTTCAATGGAAAATAAAGAGAAACATTATGCTGAAATTTTCGATAATATTGTTAATGGGAAAATAATTAATTGTTGGAGTAATGAAGATAAAGTTTTAAGTATTTTATATGTTGCTGCAATGAAAAAAAATGCTATTGGTTATGGAGGAAAATTTAATTTAAATATAGAAAAATTTAAAAGTTTAGATTTTACTTCTTTAAAATTAGGACATACTGATTATAGGAATAAAATGGATTTAGTTATGGATAAAATAAGATTAATGGGATAAAAATAACAAAAATGTGTAAAAATATATTTACAAATAATTTATAATTTTATTTTTTTCATTGTTTATTAAAATCAATTTTAAAAATTATAAAATTTGTTTTGATGGATTTTTTTTTAAAAAAATGTAAAAAATAAGAATAATAATTAAATATAATCGAAAAATCTAAAACAAAAAAGAAAAAAAATTTAATTGGAACAAAAAAATTTAAAACAATATTAAATTTATTTACAAAAAAGTATTTATATTCACAAAAAAAACACTTTATAAAAAATGGTTTTAATAAAATTGCAATATCTAAAATGTTTTATTTTCTTTCTAACAGAAATTCTTTTAATAAAACTTTCTTCATGCCAAACCGCATCTGTATCAGCAACCACATATAAAGTATATGATAAAGACAATGATTATCCTCGTCCTCTTCTTTTAGATTCAGAATATGTGATGGCTTTTTCAGGGAAACCAGGAAGGATGTCAAAATATAATAAAAATGCTGAACCAATATATGTTGATGTTCCTATTGATAATTACCAATCTAATGTAGCAGTTAGACAATATCTAAATAGTTCTGATGGTAAAAATAGATATATTTTAGTTGATTCAAAAGATGGCGTTATGAATATTTATTTATTAAATGATGAAGGAGTGATTAAACACTCACAAATCAATAGCCTTAGTGTTGTTTCTTATAAAATTGATGTTCAATTGCTTCAAGATAGCAATTTACTTATTAGTTATGTGAATAATATCAGATGTTGGAATAAAAATCAAGAACGTTGTATTAGAATTCAAAAAGCTAGAATCAAAAATGATAATTCTTTTGAATTTTTTGGCAATCAAGTGGCTATTGAAACTGATAATTATTATATTTCTTGTTCTCAATCACAATATAATTCAATTATTGCTTGTCAATATGTTACAAGTGCATGTTATGAAAAAGCTTTAGTTTTAGAAAATGATATAAGTTCTTATAAGGAGTTTTCCATATATGATAAATCTAATGATTGTGCTTTTAATAAAGTATTTTGGTTAACTAGCAATTATTTTGTTTTTACTTTTCAAAAGAAAGAGAGTGTTTTATATTCTCTAAAAAAAATAAATAATAAAAATGAAATATATGATGGTCCTTTTCAATTTTCAGATCCTCTGTTAAAATATTGTCAACAAAATTCTATGAAAACAGATTCTACTAAATTTAATGAAACCACATTTATTCTTTCTTGTGTCACAGATAATAATAATGCTGGTTACCAAAAAGATTTAGGACACATTGCCATTGAAACATTTGATATTTCAACTGGTAAAATTTCCCAAAGAAAACAATTAATTACTAAATTTCCAAGAGTAAATTTCCCTTTTGTTTCTAGATTTAGTGGAACTTTCATTTCTCTTTTTTATAATTTAAACAATTCTAATATTGTTGCAAATGTTTTTGAAATTTTATATTATCCTTCTTGTTCTGATTATGAAGCAAGAACAATTTATATTAATTCACAAACTGAAATCTTTTCTTTAGAAAATTATATTACTGAAGGAAGTGGAACCAGTGGAACAACACTACTAGTATATTTCCCAGAAGAATTATCTGCAACAGATGGAGTTTTGAAGAGAGTAGTATATGATGAAAATGGGAAAATCACAGAAAATATTACAGTTGTAAAAAACAATGAATTTCCTTTGAATACAAAATATTTTTATACTTCTGCTTTCAAATATGGAAAATTAACAGTTAAATATGCTGGTAAAACAGAGGGAAATATAGGAAGATATTGTTGGATGGTTTTTAATGTTACTGATTGTTATGAAGGTTGTTATACTTGTTCTCAAAAAGGAGATTATTACCATCAATATTGTTATGGATGTAATGATTTAAGTGGTTATTACCCAATTTTTGATGAAAAAGGTAAAGAAGTAAATAGGGAAACTCCAGTTAGTTGTTATGATTCTAATAATGAAACAGCGCTTCAAAAATATTATTATGATGAAAGCACTCATTCTTTTAAACCTTGTCAATCTTCATGTAAATATTGTAAGGGAAAGGGAGATGCTCAAAACCAAACTTGTATTGAATGTTTATCTGACTATTATCCTCAAGAAATAGAAGGACATGAAAATGATCCTGGAAATTGTTATGACCAAGAACATGTCCCAGACAATTATTTTTTAGATACTGATGGTAAAATTAAGGTATGTGATGTTTCATGTGCAAAATGTAGTGGTAGTTCAACTCAGTGTACAGAATGTAATACTGATTATTATAAAATTGAAAATGATGAAGAAACTTGTTCAAAAGATAAACCAGGTGATAATTATTATTTTGATGCTGTTAACAACATGTGGAAATTATGTTACGAAACATGTGCGACATGTTCAAGTGGAGCTACAACAGCAGATAATAATTGTGATACATGTCTAGAAAACTACTATAAAAAAGAAGTGAATGGAGAATTAACAAACATCTGCATAAATGAAAAGCCATCACATTATTACTTTGATTCAACAGGAGACGATGGAAATGGTGCATTTAGAGAATGTTTTGAAAATTGTAAAGAATGTTCAGGAGCAGCTACAGGAACATCAATGAATTGTGAAGAGTGTGCCAATTCATATTATGCTCTATCAGATCATCCTCGTGATTGTTATCATGAAGTTCCTGATCATTATTATTATAATAGTGAAAATCAAAGATTTGAACCTTGTAATATTGCATGTAAAAAATGTTCTACTGCTTCTACAAAAGTCAGCGACACAAAATGTGTAAGTAAAAAATGTTCTGATGGTTATTCTTATTTAATTAATGATGATACTGTATGTTATATTGATAATAGTAAAATTCCTTATTATTATTTTGTTGAAAATGGAGATGATGATTATTATCAAATATGTAATACAGGATGTTATTATTGTTCAAGTTCAGGCTGTACTTCTTGTGATAATAATAATCATTATTATCAGAAATTAAGTGATAAGGGTGAATCAACCTTTGAATGTTTTAAGCATTTGGATACTGATGACTTTTATTATCTAAATATTGATGAAACAACAAATAAAGCTTATCTAGATGAATGTTATACTTCTTGTAAAACTTGTTCAGCCTCAGGTGAAGAAGGAAATAATAATTGTGATACTTGTAAAGATGGTTATTATCCTATAAATGGTGAAGACAAAAGTTGTGCTCAATTTGAAGAAAATTATTATTTGGATAATAATGTATATTATCCTTGTCATTCAAATTGTAAAACTTGTGAAACTTCAGGAACAGATGAAGAAAATAATTGTTTAACTTGTAAAAATGGAATGGAAGCTCAGCCTATATCTTCATCAACATATTTTCAATGTAATGGAGGATGTGATGTTGAAGGTCAATATTACGATAATAGTGATAATTCAACATGTATCAAATGTGATGATAATAGATTATATATTGATGGACTCTATTGTATAAATTGTGTTAATACTCTAAAGAAATATCATAAAATAGGAAGCACTGAATGTCTAGAAAATGTTCCTATAGGATTTTATGCTGAAAATGATGGTTTTGGAACTGTGACAAAATGTCCTGATAATTGTGAAACTTGTGAAAAATTAAGTAATGGTGTAAAATGTAAAACTTGTTCAAGCAAATCTCCAATTTTTTATAATGGTGATTGTTATGATAATTGTAATTTTATCGAAGGAAAACCTTATTTATATAATAGAGAATGTTATAGTGATTGTTCTAGTTTTTATTTTTTGTTTCAAAATGAAGAAAGTAAGAAATGTGAATTTTGTCCATCTACAAAAAAATATCTTAAAAAAAACGGAAATGAATGTTTAGCAGAAATTCCTGATAATGGAATTGCAATATCAGATGATAAATATGATTATTTATATGAAGAATGTTATTCAAATTGTGCTACTTGTTCTGAAATTTCAAGTAATTCAAATGATCAAAAGTGTTTAACTTGTGTGAGTGATAAATATTTAAGAACAGGAACCACAAATTGTGAAACAACATGTGATGTAAGTAATGATGGTTATTATGTTAAAGAAACATCGCCAGAGAGAATATGTGTTAATTGTGATAATAATATATCAATTGAATCAAAGAAGAAATTATTAGTTCATTATGAAGGAGTAAATGAATGTATTGAAAAACCAACAGATGGTTATTATATTATTGATGCAAATACTGGAACAATTGGACATTGTCCATCTAATTGTTTAAATTGTATATCTTCAACTATATGTACTAAATGCTCCACTGATTATGTTTTAGATGATGGTGTATGTAAGACAAGTTGTACTAATTCAAAATATGGTATACTAAATGGTGAATGTGTTAATTGTAAAACAAAGAATAAATTCAATGTCAATAATAATTGTGTTGACTCAGTTCCTGATGATTATGTCGTCACTGATGATACTACTGGTTACGCTGAACCATGTGATGAGAAATGTGCTTCTTGTTTGATAAGTAAAACACAATGTACTTCATGTAAATCACCTTACTTTGAACAATATAATTCACGAGATGGAAGTACAGGTGAAGTTCAATGTGAAAATAATTGCGGAAACTATTTAGTGAAAGATATTTCTACTCAAAAATGTATTAATTGCCAAGATTTATCGACAAATAAATATTTCTTAAACAATGAATGTGTAAATAAAGATTCAAATACAAATATAAATTATTATATTTCTCAAGTAGATGGTGAAAAAGAATATGGTGTATTAAAACAATGTCATTCAAATTGCGCAAGTTGTCATGAAGGACCAAAATCAGAAGAACAAAATTGTGATAGTTGTAGTGGAAGCAGAGGATTATTAGGCACAAATTGTGTAACTTCATGTGAACCAAAACATGTAATGAAAAATAACATCTGTGTGAATTGTAAAGAGCAAAAGGATTCAAATAATTATCCAATGTATAAATATAATGATCAATGTATTTCATCATCAGAACTCCCTGCTAATGCAATAATATCAGACTATGATTATAATATTGTTAGTGATTGTGATTCACCTTGTTTAACTTGTAGCATAAGTGGAACTACTCAAATTTGCCTTACTTGTATTGCTGGATATTATCTTCAACCTGATAATTCACATAAATGTCTCCAAAATTGTGATAATTTTCCATATTCTGTAAAAGATGACTCAAGTAATTCATGTAAAAATTGCAAAGAATATGATATGTTCTTTTATAATGGAATATGTGTCAATAAAGAACCTGATTATACAAATTATTATGAAGTAACTGATGACACCCAAAAAGCAAGATTTGGTGTCATTGAGAAATGCAATAATAATTGTACTTTATGTTCAAAAGGTGAAGAAAAATTTAGTAATGGAACTATAAAAAATATGAATTGTGATGTATGTATTTCAACATTATATCATGAAGCATTACCATCAATGAATTGTGTAGATGATTGTGGTGATTTATATGGAATTGATGTATCAAATCCTGATGATAAAAAATGTATAAACTGTAAGAATTATCTTGGTTCAACAGGAAATCCACATTATAAATTAATAAAAGAAAATCCCACACAGGCAGAAAAAGAATGTCAAGAATCAATTCCAGATGGTTATTATATTTCAAATACTGAATACAATATATTATCTAAATGTGATGATTCATGTGATACATGTGAATCCTCAGCAGATCATTGTACCTCGTGTTCAACAGATTACATAGTTCATCCATATAATGAAAATAAATGCGTTATTCAATGTACAACAGAATACTGGTATGTTGATGATGATAATAATTACAAATGTACAAATCAATGTAATGATGTTAAAGATTCATCAAGACCTCATTTAGGAGGAATTCAATGTGTGAAATATTGTAATGACAAACATTGTATTTATTGTAGACAAAATCATGCTTATTTTGAAAGTAATGGTATTTGTGTAACTCAATGTCCAATTGGTTACTTTGCAGGAGATAATGGTTATTCTTGTACAATGGAACCTATAGTTGATGGAGAATGTTCTACTAGAATTGATGATTTAACAAATGAAGGTTCAATTACTAATTTAGAATCAATGAATGAAGAATGGATTGAAAGATATATGTATAGTTATAATATCATTTTTACTCATAGAGTTGATATCTTAAAAGGTAATGGAATGACTCTTCAAATTTTCAAAGATGATAATTGTCAAAAAGTTTCTAGTGTACAAAATGGAATTTCTTATGTAAATATAACTGAATGTAAAAATACTTTGATGAGAATAAATAGTTTAAGTGATAATGAAATTTTCTTTTTGAAATATGATATAAAAAGAGAAGGAATGGTTAATCAAGTACATTATAGTGCGTATAATGCTTTAACAGGAACTGAACTAGACATATCAAAATGTGGAAAAGAAGAAATATCATATTCTTTTAATACAGCTGGAGTAGATTTGGAAAAAGCAAAAGAATTACATGATAAATATGGTGTAGATGTATTTAATCCGGAAGATGATTTTTATAATGATGTTTGTTTCCAATTTTATGATGAATTTTCTCATGATGTAATATTAAAAGATAGAAGAAATTATATATTTCAAAATGTATCTTTATGTGAAGAAAGTTGTGAATATAAAGGATTTGATTGGGATACAACATCTATAAAATGTAGTTGTGAAAATCAAATGGCTTCATCAACTCAAGTAAATAAATTAACAAAAACAAAAGGAGCAGGAAATTTCAAAGTAAAAACACATCAAGGAAGTATAATATGTATGAAATGTTATAAATTAGTTTTTTCATGGAAATACAGTTCAAAAAATCCTGGTTCATATATAGTAGTTTTCTTTATTCTTTTCCAAGGAGGAGGTGTTGTTTATTACTTTTTAATTTCTGGATTTAATAGAATTTATGGATTTTTAAATCAATTTACTTATGGAATTAAAGATACTGAACCAAATGCAAGTTTATCACAATCAAATCCTCCAAAAAGATCAAAGAAAAAATTACGTACAAAAGATTCAAATTTTAGTGTTCAATTTAATCAGATAAATATAAATGAACATGGTTTAAAAAATAATAATTCAAAAAATGAAAATGAAGATGATAATGAAGAAGAAGAATATGAGGAAGATGGATCAAGTAAAAATGATGATATTAAAAAAGAAAATACTCAAACATTTAATTCAACTAAAAATAATTTTACATTAAAAGCAGATAAAAATTCTGAAGTTTATTCAGATTCAAATCCAAATAATTCAATAAAAAAACATTCAAAAAGTTGTTTAACAAATAATCTTCCAATATTATCAAATAAAGAAAGTATAGAAGTTGATTCAAATACAAATTATAATATAATTCCAAATTCTTCAAATGTTTTAACAAAAAAGAAAACATATGTTCCAAATGAAGATGAAGAAATCGAATCATTTGATGATGATGAAATTGATTATTTACAATTAAATGATGCAATTGACTTTGATAATAGAACTTTCCTTTATTTCTTTTGGAGAATGTGCAAAAAAAAAGTTATTTTCATTAAACCATTTTCAGATATTTCAGTCTTTGAACCTTTTCCAATTAGAATCACTACTTTAATTTTTTATATTACTTGGTATTTTGTTTTTTCTTGTTTATTTTATAAAGATAAATTTTTTGCAAAGAGATATGGAACCAAAAAATTTCTCAGTTTAGGATATATTTTATCTCATGAAATTGGAATTAGTATACTTTCTGGATTTCTTTCTTCAATTGTTGGATTTTTATTCGATTATTTTTTATCTGTCAAAAGTAAATTTGTTGCTTTGATAAGATATGAAAAAAATCATGATCAATTTTTAAAAAAAGCAAAATCAGAAATGCAAAAATATAAAATTAAATTAATAATTGTTCTCGTTGTTAATTGTATATTAATGCTTTTCTTTTGGTATTATATATCTTCATTTTGCGCAGTTTTTCCTAAAACTCAAGCTGAAATTATTGCTATTACTATTATAGCAATTATTTTTGGAGTTATTTTTCAATTTATTTTTGCTTTGATAATTGCTGGTTTAAGATATGTTGGATTAAAATATAAACAAAGCATTATATATAGAATAAGTCAAATTTTAATCTAATTCTATAAATTAAGTTGTTTGTTGTTACATCTAGGTAATAAAATATATAATTTAAAAATAATCGTGTTTGATTATTTTTAAATAATAGTGTAATCTGTTAAATATTAACAAAATTTAATTTTTATTAATTGAAAAATATTAACAATTATTATATTGTAATAAATATTATTTTATAAAGTAGAAAAATATTAAATATATATATATTTAAAAATATTGAGTCAATGGAATTCAAATTTTGGTATATTTTTGATTTATATGCACCTCCTTTTCCTTTAAGATTCAAAAAAAAAAAATTATACAAATCAAAAATAGGATTTTCATTAGGAATTATATCTATATTATTTTTTATTTACTTTTTTATTGATGGAATTATTTTAATATTAAAAAGAAAAAATATTTCTGTGGTAGAAGAAACAAAATATACAAATCATCCTAAAACAAATCTTTCAAATATTCCATTTTTATTTCATTTAAAACATGAAATTACAGGAGAAGATTATACTTTTAATACAAGTTTATTTAATATTTCATTAACAAAAATAGTAAATAAAAGTGGTCTTGTAAAAACTGAAAATATTCCTCTTATAAAATGTAATGAAAATCAATTTCTCTTAGACAAATATTACGATTTCTATGATTTTAAATTAATTGAAAGTTATTTATGTCCAAATTTTCATCAAGATTTTTTTCTTGAAGGAGATTATAGTATTGACTCAATCGTTAGATTTTTAAATTTTAAAATTTCTGTTTGTAAAAATAATAAAAAATGTATTAAATTATCAGAACTTGATGATTATTTAATAGATAATATTAAATTAATATTTTATATAAAAATAAATTATCCTGATTTTAATAATTATAAAGACCCAATTAAAAATTATTATAAAAGTTTTCAAATTGGTTTATCTGATTCTCAATCTAAAGATTTTATTTATAATTTTTATCAAAGAAATTTTTCCTCAGATGATGGATTAATAGGTTTAAATGTTCATAAATATTCTTTGTTTGATTATGATTCATCAGAATCAGAATTACTTGAATTTAATGATGAATATTTTTTAAACATCAAATTTTATTCTGTTAAAAAATATAATGATATAAGTAGAACTTATAAAAAAATTACTGAAATGTTAGGAGAAATAAGTGGAAACTGTAGTTTTATTTTTTCAATTTGTAATTTATTAAATTCTTATTTATTAAGAAATATTATGAATGAAGATATTATTAATTTAGTTGTTGAAAAAAATGATACAATTAAAACTAAGAAAAAGACTTTAATAGGTTATATTAATAATTTAAAAAACAGAACAATAAATACTAGTAGTATTAATTTAAATTATAATTATTTAATAAAAAGTAATTTAGGATTAACATCAAAATCTGAAGGCTTATTTTTAAGAAGAAATTTAAATAACTCATATAAAGAAAGTAGTGAAATTAAAGAACTTTTTTCTAAAAGAATAAATGTAAAATTAGGATGCCAATATCATATTTTTCCTTTAGAATTCTTTTCTAAAAGTACTCAGATGAATACTTTTAAAAAATATAAAGATTTTATTTTTTTAAGTTTAAGTCTTGAAAAACTTTTTGAAATAGATAAAATCAATTCAATTTTACAAAAAGGTATTTTAGAAATTAATAATAATATTTTACAAAAGGAAAACTATTTTACAGATATAGAAAGTCAAAATAATAATCTTTCTTTTTCAAAACAAAAAGATTTAAATAATATGAATCAAATTAAAAATATTTCTAGCAACAATTTAATTTTAGAACAAAATATTATTAACAAAAAATAAAAAAAAATATATATATTGAGTTTATTTTATATTTTAATATCTTTATATAAAAAATAATATAAATAAAAAATTTATTTTTTTTTAACTTTCTAAAATTTTATCTAAATCAATAACCTTTTCTTCTATTTCTTTTACTTTTTCTTTTTGAATAATCTTAGGTAATCCATTTTCAATTTCTAAACCAATTTCTTTTAAAACTTCTTCATAAAGTTTATCTTCTTCTTCTTTAATTTC
Source organism: Isotricha intestinalis (assembly GCA_023807065.1). Classification (NCBI taxonomy): domain Eukaryota; phylum Ciliophora; class Litostomatea; order Vestibuliferida; family Isotrichidae; genus Isotricha; species Isotricha intestinalis. Next base: position 16,484 of record JAJJLU010000829.1, read on the forward strand.
TTCTCTTTTTTCATCAATTCTATCATTAAATATATCTTCTTCAATCATTAAATTATAATTTTCTTTTATTATATTTTTACTTAAATTACATATTTTACTTAAATTTAATTTAGAATTAACAAAATTAATTGAATTATTTATTTTTTCTATTGTTTCATTCATTTTATTTATTGAATATAAAGTTGAAATTCTAATTGAAATTGAATTTAATTTATATAGAAATTCATTTATTTTAGTTATTTTATTTTTTAATCTTATTATTTCTTTTGCTAACATTTTTGCTCCTTTGTTTTGATTATTTAAAACAAGTTTTTTTATTTCTTTTTCCATTTTTTTCTTTTGATATTCTATTTTTCTTATTTGACGTTTAAGAGAGCGTTTTATTCTTTCAATATTCCTTTTCTCTTCTCTTATCTCTGTTTTAATCGATTTTTCTTCTTTCTCAATATTCATTCTTTAAAATAGTAATTAATATTTTTTTAATAGATAATAAATAGTATTTTCAAAAAAAGAATTAAATATATTTTAAAAGTAAAACAAAAAAAAAATTAAAAAAAAAAATGGCAGACACGAGTAATTACAGTAAACGTACTGTAGAAATAAGAGTAGGAGGTCGTTACCGATTAGGGAAAAAGATAGGAGCAGGATCATTTGGAGAAATATATGAAGGAAGTGATATATTTGACAATTCAGAAGTGGCAATAAAACTAGAACACAACTCAATAAAATATCCTCAACTTCTATTTGAGGCAAAACTATTAAAATCAATTCCAGGAACAGGAATATCTCAAATGCATTGGTTTGGAATAGCAGGAGAGTATAATGCAATGGTAATGGAATTATTAGGTCAAAATTTAGAAGATTTATTTAATTTCTGTACAAGAAATTTTACTTTGAAAACAATATTAATGATATCAATTCAATTAATAGAAAGAATAAAACATATTCATGATAATCATTATGTTCACAGAGA
>JAJJLU010000830.1:0-17375 GCA_023807065.1 Isotricha intestinalis
CATATAACCTCACTAGAATATTCATCTATAATATGTACTAATTCTTTTGCTTTATTTGAAATATTTCTTTTTGTAAATTTATATCACTTACATACTCATTATTTTTATATTTTAATACTTTTAAATTTGATATATATATAATTTTATAATTCAATATAATTTTTAAAAATTATTTTTATTTTTAAATAAAATAAATAAAATTGTAAAAAATTTTGTAAACAAAAAATTTATCCATCCTTTTCCAATCAAAAATTTAAATTTAATTTTTTATTATTATTTCATTTGAGAAAAATACATTTTTTTTTCCATGATTTAATTCATCATAAAAAATAATTTTTTTCTTTTAATAACATTAAATAATTTAGTATAAGTAAATATTATTATTTATTAAGTTTTAGAAATTATGTTATTTTCCTGTAATTTAAAGTTAAAAATGAATATTAAATACACATTAACTAACAATAACTAGATTTTTTTAATAGAAAATTACCAAAAAAAATCTCCTTCTTTTTCCATATATAAAAGAAAAATGTTTTAATGAACAAAATTAAGTGACAAATTATTGTTTTAAATTATTTTTAAAATATTTTAATATGTCAGAAAATTCAATTAATCAAATTCAAACTTATCAAAAGGAAATTTCTTTATTAAAAGAAAAAATTGATAAATCAAAATATGATAAAAATGAAAAAGAAAAAACCTTATTATCTGAGAATAATTTATTAAAAGAAAAAGAAAATGATTATGAAATATCATTAAGAACAAAAGATAGGAAAATAAAAGAACTTTTAAATTTGATTTCTGAATATGAAAATCAAATAACTCAATTAAACAATCAATTAAATACAGTAAGTGTAAGTAATCAACAATTAAAATCAGTAATGGTAGATTTATCAACAAATTATCAAAAAGCAAAAATTAAATTAACAAATGAAAAAGAAGAAAATAAAAACAATAATGAGTATATAAGTGATATAAATTTACAAAAAGAAATATTTCAAAATAAAGCAAAAGAATTAGTACATATTATAGATGAATATTCTAGTGAGGTTATATGCTTGAATCAAGAATTAAATAGTTATAAAGAAGAAAATAAAAAATTATTAGATGATAATACAATATTAACTAATTCTAATCAAGAACTTAAATCAACTTGTGAAATTTTAAAATATGATAATATTAAATTAAAAGAAGATAATAATACTCTATCAAAGTTAAATCAAGAATTAAATGAAGAAAATAAAAAAATCACAGAGTATAATTATTCACAAGAAAATGAAATAAATTCTTTAAATGATAAATTAAATAAAACAAATATAATACTTCAAAAGAATGAATTAACAAATAATGATAAAATTTCTTATTTACTGAAAGATATGGATAATTTATCTAAATGGATTAATATAAATGTTAATAGTATTTTAGAAGGTAAAGAAATTAATCAAGAATTAAATATTGTTTTTGACAATGACAATAATTCAATTCATATTCTATATAAAACTATAATTGATAGTTTTAATTATATTAAGCAATATATTAATAAATTAAATTATCAAATCAATATATTAACAAATGATAATGAAATTCTTACAAAAGAATCAGAAAAAAATGAAAAAAATTTAGAACAATCAAAAAAAATGGAAATTGAAAATATGGAAAAGTTTAAACAAAAAGAAGATGAATTATCTTATACAACAAATAATTATAAATTTCTTCAAAATATAAATGAAGAGAATAAAACAAAGATAAAAAATTTAGAAAATATTTCAAAACAATTTTTTGATAATTTTTCTAAAATTTATAATGATTTTAATCTAAATACAATTGATTTATCCTCAAATTTTAATTCAATTATTAATTTTTTAACAAAAAAACTACAAGATAAACAAAATAAAGGTGATCCAGAATTTGAAAATAAACGTTTATTAAAAAAAGTTGATTCACTTTCAACTCAAAATAAACTTCAAGAAATACAAATAAATAATATACAAAATTTAATAGAAAATAAAGAAGAAATTATTAAAAAAATGGCAGAAGATAATGTGATATTAAATGAACAAAATAAAAAACTTCTCCAAGATAATATAAAATTAATTACAGAAATGAAAAAATACAAATAATTTTTTATTTTAATTTAATACTTTTTTTCAAACATAATAATATTTCACCTTATATAAAAATAAAGAAAATTTTTTAAATTAGATTTTATTATCTTTATTAAAAACATAAATACTAAAAAATAAAAAAATTAAATAAATTTAAAATGGAAGTATCTAATTCTCAATTGATAAAAGAAGAAAAAAATATATTATCTTCAAAACTAATTAATATTAAACAAACAATATATAAAGCAATTTTTGGAAATGATACAATTAAATCACCAATCGATGCTTTAATCTTTGGTTATTTTATAGGTTTTTTTTCTGAGCTTGAGGATAAACCATTCGAAGAGGAAAAAATCAGAGAATTATATTCAACTTTTCAAATGGCTCAAAAAAATTCAAATTATGAAAATATAATATCTAAATGTACTGAATATCTCCCTAAAAAATTATTAAATATTCCATGTGATAATGAAGAGAAAAATATTATTGATATTAATAATTACGAAGAAGAAAAAATAGAATTAGAAGGAGAAGAATATGAACATGGAAAATGTGAAATTTGCTTAAAGAAATATAATATATTAAGTAAAACAAATTATTTTTTAGAATGTGGATGTATTGTTCATTTTGATTGCTTCAATAATTATATTATTAATTGTTTAGAACAAGGTTTACCATTTTATGAAATTATTTGTCCTTTATGTCAGAAAATAATAATTAAACCAAATATTATTATTACTAGTTTAAAAAATAGTAAAAGAGAAGATATTATTGAAAAAAATGAAACTTTATCAGAAATAGCATATCCAGATAGAAAAAAAATAGAAGAACCAAAAAAAATATATTGTTTAAATACTAAATGTAATTTTAATTTTATTCTTGATCAAGAAGATGATATTGTTGATAAATTTAAATGTCCAAAATGTTCAAAAGAATTTTGCATAAAATGCAAGGATTATTGGCATCAAAATTTAACATGTCAAAAATTTCAAGAAAAATTAAAATCAATAAATGAATCAATTATCTCTTTTAGAGATTTTGCAAAAAATAATAAATTTGTAGAATGTCCTAATTGTAAAACTTGGTTAAGTGAAGATGAAAATTCTCCTATGTGTAATTTATGTACATGTATTTGTGGAACTAAAATAAAATTATAAAATATAATTTTATAAATTAAATATTTTATTCAAAAAAAATAAAAAATAAAAGTTAACTTGAATATAATTTTTTAGATTTTAATTGTAAATACCAATTAGGAACTTTTTGAGAAGACTGTTGAGTTGAAATTCCATTTTGAATATTCATACTTTGTAAATTATCTTTCTCAGGTTGTTGAAAAATATTTTGAGAATAATTAGAATAAACATTTTGACTCATTCCATTTAAATTATTTGAAGAATAATAAGGAACTGATACATTAGTAGATGAAAATTTTTGAGTATTTCCTCCATTATCACTTTGCATATAATTAGTAATAACACTTTCTAAATCATTTAATTTTTGTCTATTATTTACAATTGTTTTTAAATCCATACTTAAATTATTTACTTTTTCTTGATATAAACTATTTTCTAAATTTAATTTATTTATCGTTTGATCTTTTTTTTCTAATTCTTGTTTCAATTTAAATATTTGTAATTCATTATCTTGTAAATTTCTAATTAAATAAGCATAAGGTTGTTTAACATTTTCAGAAACATTTTTATATAATTTAATTTCATCTCTACTTATTTGTAATTCATTATTTAATTGTTCATTCATATTTTTTAATTTTTCATTTTCTAAAGAAATAATTTTAACTTTGTTTGCTAAAGCTAAACATTGATTAATTCTTCTTTTATTTGTTGTTGGAATGTCTTGAATAATTTTAATAATATCTTTATTATCTTTTGTATTATCTGCTTCACTTGCAATTGCAGAATCTACAATAACTTTATCTAATTCATTTTCTATATTATCATATGCAGATAATTTTTCTTTTAATATTGAAATTTGTGCTTTATATTCAGCAACTTCACTTCTATATTCACTTTCTCTTTTTATTAATTCTCCTCTTATATAATCTAATTTTTCTTTTAAAGTTTCATTTTCATTTTTAAATAATGATAATGCTGCTACTTGTTCTTCATATACTGAAATTCTACTATTTAATTCTTCTGTTTTTGAATTTAATTGAATTTTCAAATATGAAGTTTCTTCATTTGCTTTTGTGTTTAAATTTCTTAATTCATTTTGACATAAATTTAATGAATCTTCTTTTTCCTTTAATGTCTTTTCAAGAGCTGATAATTTATTTTTGTAATCATCTCTTTCTTCCTTTAAATAATTTGTTTTTTCTCTTAAATTATCATCATATTGTTTTTTTAATGTATCTCTTTCTTTTTCATATTTTTCTTTCATACTTTGAATTTCTTTATTTACTTTATCTTTATATGTATTATCTAAGTTTAAGTTTTTGTCAGTTAATTTATCAATATAATTTTGATTTATTCTTCTCATTTCTCTTATATCTTGTTCTAATTGTGTTATTTTAGCATTTTGGCTTTTTATTTTTTCATCATCAACCATTAAATTTTTATTAAGAAACATTTTATCTTGTTTTAAATTTTCATTTTCTAATTTTAAAGTTTCAAATTTAGAATTTAAATCAGTATAATCTTTTTTAATTTGTGACATTGTATTATTAATATTATTATTAGATTCAAATAATTTAGAATTTTCATCAGTTAATTTTTTATATTTTTCATTTAATTCATCATATTTCCAAACTTTAGGTTGATATTCATCAATTTTTTTTGAATTTTCTTCATTTTCAACTGATAATTTTTTATTTTTATCTTTTACCCCAATTAATTGTTCATTTAATAATTTAATTTCATTATCTTTAATATTACTTATTTTTTCTTTTTCTAATTTAGTAAATCCATTTTCTTCTTGTAAACTTAAATTTTCTTGTTTAACCTTATATATTTCTTTTTTTAAATCATTTATCTCAGCAGTCATCTTCAAAACTTGACTTTCATACTGTTGAATTAATTTAGGGTAATTCGGCATTTTAGCAGAATTAGCAGCTTCATTCACTAATTTTTTTCCTTTTAAAAGTTTATCATATTTTGAGTATATTAAATGAGGATTTTTTTTTGAATTTGAACTTTTACTCTGATAACTGATACTTTGACTATTCCCTACATCAGATTCTTCATTAACGTAATTTTTTGCTCTTGGAAATTTTTGATTTGGAACTTCTAAATCTGAAGGATTTGATTGGGTTAAATCATCTTCAGTTGGACTTATTGGAACATAAGCATTTGTTAATTCATTTGTTATTTTATTGTCTGACATAATTTTAGGTTTTTTATATTTTATTTAAATTTTTTAATTATTATAAATTTAGATTATTATGTATATTTTTTATTAAGTTTTAAAAATTAAATTAAAATTAACATGAAATCTGAATTGAACTATAATAATGATATTTCTTTATATAAATTATGTGAAAGATGTAAAAGAGCACAAGCTACTTTAAATTGTAGTCAATGTTCCCCTTTACAAAATTTTTGTAATAAATGTGACATTGTGGTTCATTCTTTACCATCAAAAATTAGTCATATTAGAAATTCTTTGAATACTCTTAATGTTAAGGATCCCTTTGATGAGAATATAAATAAATTAAAATTTGATAATTCTACAAATTTTATAAGTAATCCTAATTTAAATTCTAATAATGATTATTTAAAAATTCATAGTTTTTATCCTCAGTATAATCAACCTATGACTAATTTAAATAATATCTTAGATAATAATAATAATAAAATTGGTGAAGATAAAGAAGTTTATACTAAAGATTATATTAATGAATTAACTAATAATCATTTAAAAGAAAAAAATGAATTATTATTGAAAATAAATTCATTAGAAAATACTTTAAATAGATTAAGGAATTGTTTCGGACAACATATAAATAAAATGCAAAATAATTTAATTGATAATAATAAAGAATCAAATAAAAAACTAAAACTAATTGAGGAGGAAAATGAAATTAAACTAATGAAAATATTAGGTGATAAAAATTTAGAAATAGGGCAATTAAAAAATGATTTAGAAAATCTAAATAAAATAAATAATAATTTATTAATATCATTAAAAAGATTAGAAGAAGAAAAAAATACTATAGAAATAAATTTAAATAATAAAATAAATGAATTAAATACTCAATTATCATTTTTGAAATCTGAATTAGATAAAAATCAAATTCATTCAAATTTACTAATAGAACAAATGAAAAATGATTATAACAAAAATATTTCATCATTATTAAGAGAAAAAGATAATAAAATAAAAAATATATACATCAATCAAAAAATAGAATTTGATAATCTTAATAATGAAATAAAAAGTTTAAAAAGAGATAATTTAAGGTTGAATGGACAAATTGAACAAAATGAAAAAAACTGTGAAAATTCTTTTAATGAATTACAAAAAGAAAATTTCTGTTTATATAATGAAAATAAATTTATGCAAGATCAAAATAATGAAATATTTAATAAATATAAAAATATTGAAGAATATTTAATGAATATTCAAAATGAAAATGAAGTTTTTAAAAAGAATATTGAAGAACAAAATGAAGAAATAAATAAAAAAGGAAATGAAATACTTTATTTAAATAATAAGATGAATTCATTGAAAAATTCAAATAATTTATTAGAAGAAACTAATCAAAAATTAAAACAATATAATGGACAATTACAATGTATTAATGAAAATATGAGTGTTGAATTTTCAAATAAATTAAAAAATTTAAATTATATTGAAAATCAAAATTGTATTTTAACTAGAGAAAATGAAAAATTAAAAAATCAAATTAGAGAATATGATTCTTATTCTTTTAATAAGATTTGTTAAAATAATTTGATTTATTTAAACTGAACATTAATTATATAGATTTTTAAAAATAAATTTTTTTTTAAATAACTAACAAAAAAACTTTTTTATCATTAAATTAGTTTTTTGATAATTTGAAAATAATATCAATAATGAATTGTAATTATCAAGGTTTGAAAAATATACTCTAAAAGAAATTCAAATTAAATTAATTAGGAATAGTAAATACAATTATACATATTAACTCTATATATATTTAAGAACAATTGGAATAAAATTATTTAATTAAATATCCATTTAAAAACAAGTTTTTAATATTCTAAAATTGATTATTTCTTTTTATTTACATCTTCAATATTTTTTTTATTTATTTTATATTCCAAGATATTTATGTTATCTTTATATTCTTCTTTTTGATTATTTGAAGGCCTTAAATTTTTATTTTAATTTCAAACTTCACTTATACCATTTATATTCATATTATTTCTTCTCAGCCGAATTTTGAAAAATTGATAATTAATAGCATAATAATTATTTAAGATTCTCATAATTTCATTTAATTACAATTTTCAAATTTTCATTGAATGTTTTACAAATTTAAAAAAAATTCATGATTATATAATAAGCTCATGATTTATTTTAAATTTCTTTTTCATTTTTTATTATCTTTAAAAAAAAATTGCTAAATTATCCATATAGAGATCAATTAAAGAAGGTTTTAATTTTATTATTCCTATAAGAAATTGCTGACTTTGATTTTTTTTGATGATTAAATAATTATAGAAAAAATAATTTTTCTTTTCATAAGAATAATTAAATCCTTGGAAAAATGATTTACTTTATTTAAACCATAAATTATTATTTATATTTTTATTTATTTTTTTTGATATTTATTATTCTTACTCATTTTAAATATTTTTTATAATTTATTTCATAAAAAAATAAAAAATTAATGATTTAAAAAACTTATTATTTATCCCTCTTTGATTGATAAGGTTTATTAACATTACTATAATTTCGATTATTATTATATCTCTTAACATCTTTATTACTTGAAGCAGAACTACTAATATTAGAAGAATAATTATTATTCCCACTAACACCTTTTTTTTTCTGCATATATAAATTAGCCAATCTAGTTGCAGTTTGTTTAGCTAATTGTTTAAGTTGTTTTTCTCTATTATTAAAAGAACCTAATCTAGTTTTATACATGCAATTATTATTCATTTTAATTGGAGTACCTCTACAAATAATATCCCATCCACCAACTTGATCTTCATTTCCTGTCATTATTTTTTCTAAATCAACAATTGTTAATAAATCATCTAACATTTTTATTTTAGTTTGAGCATCTCTTTCTGTACTTGCAGTTAAAGAAGCATTTGAATTAATTTCAATTAACCAAGGTTTTAAATTTTCATCAATTAAAATATCATAACCATATAATTCAAAACAATGTCTATCTTTAGCAATAACACTTTGAACAGCGTAAAAACATTTAATAATAATATTTTGAATTCCATCGAACATACTATTAACTTGTTCTTCATTATATCTTCCCATTAAATAAGTTTTTAATTCTCTAAAATACCATTTGCCTCCAATTTGCTTATCATAAGTTGCTGATTGTTTTTGTATAGCAACATTAGTTAAATGAATTTGATTATTATTTAAATCTTCTGGATTTAAAGAATATTTAAAAGAAGTAAACCTACAAAATCCAGTTCTATATAAATAAGCAGTTAAAGGATTATAACAAGTAACCAAAGCATAAACTCTCATATCAAATTTTTTTCCACCTAATAATAAAGGATTATATATATATCTTTGACATACATATGTTTCATCAATTGCATTTTCTTCACCTCCTTTAAGGGAATTTTTCCATTTATATAATTGATTTAATGATGTTACTAAAAAAATTCCTTTTCCTTGTGCTTTACCAGCAGGTTTCATTATCCAAATTGTTCCTGGAGAATGTTTATATTCATCAACAAACATAGTAAATTCACTAGGCATATGAAAAGTTAAAGGAAAAAAATCATATGATTTTGCTTCTTCATATCTTTTATCTCTTTCTAATTCTTTTTTAAATAATTTTAAATTTTTATACATCATATCTTTTCTTGTTAATTCATAATTATTAGGAAAGTGATTAACGTGTTGTTGTGGAGTTAAAGAATGAAATGGAACATCAGAGTCTGAAGCAAAATAGTTTTTTTCTGACCAGTTGAAATCGAAGTCTTCGCCTTCTGTTTCTTTCCATTGTCTTCTTTTAAGTGCTTCATATATTGTGTTTTTTAAACTACTACGAAATTTTATTGAAGTTGGGTATACTCCATAATATTCTTTTTTGAGACAAGCACGAAAATATTCAGACATTTTATTTTTAAATTTTAGTTGTTTTTTTTTAAATTATATATTTTATTTATTATGTATTTAATTATATTTTAATTGACCATATTTTATTTAGGGCATTATATTCTTTATTATTTGCAAATGTCGCAAAGTATAAATCATTCAATTTAACAATATCAAAAATATTATAAATATCATTGGAATCATAATTAATATTCTGAATACATATTTCATCATGAATTCTATATATTTTTATATAAGGATTATTTCCTCCAATTAAAAAAATATTATTTTCTTGAATTACACATATTGAATAACATTTAAATCCATTATTAATTATTGTTATTTTGTCTTTATCTTCAATTGAAAAAATCTTCATTTTACCATCGTATCCTCCTCCAACAATAATTTTGTTTTCATCAAGCCTATTTAAAGCATTCTTATGTAAACATTCAACATTATTATAAGTTTTTATACATTTTCTATTATTATTAATATCCCATATTTTAGTTGTTTTTTCTCCGGATGAAATTAAATAATTTTTATCTTCTAAATAAAATATTGCTTTAATAATATCTTCATGTACTAAAATATCTTTGTTTTTATATTGTTCATTTTCTTTTGACCATAAAGTTATTGTTTTATCATTTTTATTCAATATAAATATATCATTATTTGAACAATATAATATTTGATTAATTTTTTTTTTTACTTCAATTGAAGTTATTAAATCAAAATTATTTTGATTTTTATAATATATATTTACTTTATTTGAACATGCAGCAAAGTAATTTTCATTTTTTATTGAAATATTTGTTATTCCTTCATTTTTTATTTTTTTTAAAATTTTGAAATAATTATCTAATATATAAATATTACTACTAGAGTAAGAAATTATATATTCTGAATTTAATATTGAAAAAGATTTGAATTCTTTATTTATATCATTACTTTTTGTTATAGTTAAATGATATGAAGATAATATTTTATTTCTTTGCAATAAAATAGGAAGTTTTTCTATTTTTCCTTCAATTTCTTTTATTTTTTTTTCTTGAATTAAATTATTCTTTTCGAATTCAATGTTTTTTTCTTCTATTTTTTCTATTAAATTAAACATTTCTTCTTTTTTTTTATATAATTCCTCATATTTTTTAGATAAACATTCAAGATCTAAATTTGAATTTTGAGTCATTAATTCTTCTTTTTTATTTAAATATTTTTTATTTATAACTATTTTAATGTTATTCAAATTATTTCATTTGGATAATTCTCATATATTTTTTTCTCAATAAATTATTTAAAGTAAAAAATAATATTATTTTCGATACACTGATAAAAATGGATTCAAATGAAAAAGAAAACTCTAATAATAGTATATTTAAATGCCATATTTGTGGTACTTTATTATCATTTGATTTTTATGTTGAAAATAATGAATTTATTATTTTTTATTCATGTGTAAATGGGCATAAAAATAAATCAAAATTAATTGATTTTATGAGAAAAAGTCATATTTGTAAAAGAGGAAAAAAAATATATCAAAATGAGACTTGTTGTTCTTTTCATTATAGTAACAATTCATTATATTGTAAAAACTGTGAAAAAAAAATTTGCAATAAATGTGAACAAAAACATAAAGAACATATAATTGTTGATTTAAATAAATATTTTTTTACACTTCAAGAACAAAAAGATTTAATTTCATCATTATTAGAAATAGAAAAAAAAATAATAAAATTAGAACAATTAAAAAATGATATTTTAACTTATCTAAATAAAATAATAGAATCAAATTTCCTTATGTTGTCCTTTTCAAGGCAATATATACTAAGTTCCTTAAATGAAGAATATTCAAATTTTTATAATATAAAAAATTTCAAACTTCTTAAAAGTTTTTATCAACCAACAAAAACCAAAATTTTCGAACAAATCATTCAATTAGGAGAAAAATTTTTATCTTCTTTTAATTTGACATTTCAAAATGATTTGATTTGTAAAAATTCTTTAACCAGTCATAAAAATTATATTTATACATTAAATATTTTATCTGATGGAAGATTAATTTCTTGTTCAAGTGATAATTTAATTAAAATATATAATACTAATTATGAAGTAGATTATATTTTAAATATTCATTCAGGAAGTGTTTATTATATTTCACAATTAAATTCAGGAAACTTAATTTCATGTTCAAGGGATAAAACAATTAAAATTATTAAATTATTAGATAATCATAAATATAATATAGAACAAACTCTTGAAGGACATAATTATGCAGTTGAAAAAGTAATTGAACCTAAAAATAATTTCCTAGCTTCTGTTTCATATGATAAATATCTTAGAATTTGGGAGAAAAAAGACTTAAATTATGAATTAATAAAATCAACTCAATTTCAAACTGCAACTTCTGATTCAGGGCTTTTTAAAATTAACGATAATGAATTTTTAACTATATCAATTGTAAACAAATCAATTCAATTTTGGACAACTGAATATTTTACTTGTTTTAGTACTATTAAAAATATTCAAACTCAATTTTCTACTTCAAATGTAATTAAAGTAAATAAAGATTTATTGTGTATAGGAGGTATTGATTTAGTATCTTTTTATTTAATAAAACTTTCAACTCATCAATTACTATTAAATATAAATAATAATATGAAAATATTATCAATGGTTAAATGCATTGATGGTAATTTTTGGGTTGGATATGAAACTAATAATTTAAATCAATATATTGCAAAATATAAGTACGATGGTGTTTCTTTAATTAAAATTATGGATATAAAATATAATTTGAATTATTCTATTTCTTCTATCACTGAATTGAAAGATGGTTCATTGGCAATTGGTAATAGAGAAGGAGTGATTCAAATTTTAAAATAGCTAATTTAATATTTATTTGAAATTTTAGGAAAAAAAAATAAAAAAATATAGTTTTCAATTTCAGAACAAAATTTTTTTGTTAACTATTTAATATTAAAATAATTATTTTTAATTTTATAATATAATGTCTTCTGATTTATCTTATATTTATAACAATCAATATAATACTTACGATGAATTTATAGCAAATGTATCAAAGGAACTTCAAATAAATGCAAATGATTATTTCTTTTATTATCAAAATGAAAATAAAAAATATGGTATATTCAATAATATATCTTTTCAAAAATTTAAACAAAGTATAAAAGATCAAGATAAAGTTAAAATCTTATATAAAAATAAAAAAACATTAATTAAAAATCATTTCAATTATACATTTAGTGAAAGTTTATCTGATGATCTAAATTTAAAACGAGATAATCTAACTCAAGAAATTGATGATGCAATAGAAGAATATTTAAATAAATATAATTCATGTATGAATGAAATTTCTGAAAGAAATAAAGATATAACAAGAAAAAGTATACAAAATTTAAAAGAAATATCATATAATGAAGAAACAAATGATAAATTTATTCAACAAATAATGTATGAAAATGTTATGAAAAATTCTCGTCCAATACCTTCTCCTGAAGATAATAATAGTAAATTTTTTGTTCCTCAAGAAGAAGAAATATGTCATTATTGTAAAAACAATAATATTAATCAATTATATGGATGTGAAAAATGCCAATTTAAAATTTGTGAATTTTGCTTTCAAAGTCTTCAAACTTATCAACATTTTCATAAATTATCTATATATAAAACAAATTAAAATAGTTAAATAATAAATAAAAAAATAAATTTTGATATTATTTTTTTAAAATATGGTAAATTAAAAATAATATGTCTAATGAAAGCGCTTTTAATTTAAAAAAAAATATTGATTTTTTAATTAACCAAATCATAAAATTTGAAGATGATATTAAATTTCATAAAAATAATAATGAATATAAAAATGCTTTAATTGATAGGGCAAAAAACATAGAACAAATTCATTTATTAAATCAGTTTATTCAAAATGAAAATAAATTATATAATAATAATAATTTAAAAATTCAAAAAGAAATTAAAGAAATTAAAGAAAAACTTTTAAATTTAAAAAATATTTCATATGATAATTCAAAAAAAGAAATAGAACAAAATTTAATAAAACAAAAATGTTATGAAAATACTTTATTCATTTATAAAAATGAATTATTTTCATTTCAAGAAAATTTAAAATTATTAAAAGAAGAAAAATTATCAACCGAAACAGAATTAGTTAATTTAATGTCAATAAGGGAAAATTTAGAAGAATCAATTCATAATAATTCAAAATTTATTTTTAAAAATTTATTAATAAGTTATGATAATATTCTAGGAAATAGTATTTCTATGAGTTCGTCAATTAATACAATGGATTTTACTATTCAAATTGAAAAATATGAATTAGACAAATTTCCATGTAATAAATTTAGTAATTATATTTATGAGATTTTATTAAAATTTATCACATCAATTAATAATATAAATAAGAATTCTATTCATCATTGTATTAATGAATGTTATGAGAAATTAAAAAGAAAAATTATTACTCCTAGAGATTTTACTAAAAGCTGTTCTATTAATATTGTTAATTCAGATCCTAAATTTATTGATTTTTTATTCCAAGCTAAATTTGAATTGTTATTAAGATATATTGTGAAATATTTTTATATAGAAAGAATAATAAATCAAAAAATTCAATTTGTAAATAAAGAATATAAAGATTCAAAAAAATATTGGAAAATTAAAGAAAATGATTCTTTGGAAAAAATAAAAATAATTGAGAATAATTTAAATGATACTTTAATAGAATATAAAAATATAGAAAAAAAATTAAATTTTCAAAAAAAGAATAATATCTCCATTGAAGAATTAAAAAGTTTATTAAATGAAAAAGAAAAAGATATAAATTTAATTCTAAAAGAGAAAAATAAAAACATTGAAAAATATAGAAAACAAATCTTAGAATTACAAAATAAAAACCAAATCCTTGAAGTTAAAAGTAATAATAAATCAAATAATAATTTTATTTTAGACACTCAAAAAAAAATAGAAGATATATTTTCTCAAATAAAAACTAAATTAAAAGAAACAGGAGAAGAAGAAAAATATATTAATATATTTTTAAAAGAAATTAATTCTTTAATTGAAAATGAAAATGGAGAAAAAAATCCCAATTATATTCCACACAATGATAATATTACACCAACCAAAAAGAAAAAGAATATATATAAATCACAATCTAAAACATCACTTTTTCCAAAATTTTTTGAGGATTCTTTAATTAATAAAGAAAATGAAATAGATAATTTCAATATTTATTCAACTATTCCTTTAAGTCCAAGGAATAATGCAAATAATTATTTATTATCACCTAGATCAAATAAATTAGAATTTAATACTATTAAACAAGAAAAAATGTCAAATAAAGAATTAATACAAAAAATTTCTTATCTTTATATTCCATGTGATTGTTTCATTCAATTAGTTGATGAAAATGTTCAAATTGAGTTTAATCCTTTGAAAGATTATGATAAAAAAATTGAAAATTTAAATTTTAATAAAGCAATTATTCAATTAAATAAAAGTAATAAAACTTTAGAAATTACTCAAATTCAAAAAGAACCTTTAGAAATTAATATTAACCTTTTAGAAAAAACTGTTGTGATTGGTTCAATGAAAAAAATTTTAAATGTTATTCAATTATATAAAAATAATTATAAAAGTAATATCCAATTAATATTGTCTGATAAGAATTTAAGTGAACAAATTCCAAATGATGATATTATTAAATGTGTTTATAATAAATATTATTTATTTTCTGTGATTCTTTCAATCAAGAAAAAATTAAATTTGATTTTTTTAACATATAAAACTTTTAAAAATTGGTTAAATGGAATGGCTTTTATAATAAAAAATAAAAATCAACTTTTATCAATTTATAAGTAATAATAATTTAAATAACTTTTTCTTCTTTTTTTTAAACATTTTCAAATTTTTTTATATTTATTTAATTTCTTTTTCTTCTTTCTTTTCTTCTTTTTTTTCTTCATTATTTTCTAATTGAGAATCTAAAGTATTTAATTCTAATAACATATTTCCTTCTTCTTTAATATCATATTTTTCAAATATTTTTCTTAAAATATCATTTATTTCTTCATTATTAAAATCAAAATTACTTAAATTAAATTTAAAAGTTAATAAAGCAGAAAAGATAATTTGATTCTTTTGTTTTTTATTATTTGGGTCTATTTTTTTTAAATCTTTATTCAATCTTATACACATATTTATTATCCAAGTTTCTTTTTCTTTAAAAATTTTATGTCCTTTTATATCATCTTGTAATAAAATTCTTGGATATCCTTTTTCAGTTTTATAAAAAGTTTGAGATAATATTATTATAAATTCAATTAATTCATAATTTTTTTCTTCATATATAATATCTAATATTAAATTAAAAATTTCTTTAACTGTTTCATATCCATTATTAGATAAATTAATTATTTTATTTCTTATTCTATTCAAATAAGATAAAAAAAATAAAATATACTGATTTTTATTCTCTTCCATAAAATAATTTTTTAACTTTTCAATATCATTTCCAATTTTTCCTTCATAAGCTCGAATTATATATTCCTGTAAATCTGTGAATTTTTTTTTTACATCTTCTCTTTCATGTTCTAAATTAGGAGAAAAATATTGAAATTCTTGAGATAAATTATTTTTAATTAAAGTAATTAATTGATTCCCTTCACTGAATTGTTTTTTTAAACTGTTATAATCAAAAAATTGAGGACTTATAGAAGTAAAAGAAGTAAAATCTTCTCTTATAGGTTTTTCAATATAAAGTATATGTTTTTGAATAAAGTCATCTAATTCTGTTTTAATTTGAATTCTATTTAATAATGAATTTAATTCATTTAATGAATCTGATATTGAATCATTTTTGAATTTTTCTTTTTCAATTAATTTTTTTATCAATGATGTAAAATTATTCATATAATTTTCTCTTATGTTTTTAAAATGATTATATGCATCGTTTGTAGAAGATATAAGTTTTTCAATTGAAGAATTATAATTATTTATTGCATTTATATAATTTCTTGTTCTTTCTTGACTTGAATTTTTCAAAGTTTTTTCATGAAAGGTATTTAATTTTTCTACAAATTTTTTATCAGAAATTTTTAATTTTTTTTGATTTATAAGTTCTTTTATTTTTTCTGATAAAATATTCATATATTTAACTCCATATTGATTATAGTCACTTTTTGCATTATCAAGTACACTTTTATTTAATTTAAATTCATTATTAACAGTAATTAAATCATTTTTTATATTATCAAAATTTAATGTTTCATTTGATAAAATATTTCCAAAAGAAGGACAAATTTCATTGTGAAGAGAAATATATATTTCATTATGTTGTTCTAATTTTTTTTTAAAAAAATCTTTAATTTTTAAAATTAAAGAATTTAAAAAGGTTTCTGGACTTTTATTATTATCCATTAAGAAAGATAAGATTCTTTTTATTGTTACTACATATTCACTTTCAATATTTTGATATTCTGTTAATGCAAAATAAATATTTTTTAATTGTATTATTTCATCAGATTCAGTTAGGAAAAGGTTTGAGAGATCAAATATTTTTCCTAAATTTATTTCATTAATCATTTATTTATTATAATACTTAAAAAATATTAATTAATTTAAATTTACAAATTAAAATTCCTAAAAAATCGAAAATCAATAAAATACAAATGAATTTATTAATAAAATATTGGACCTATTATATTAACCTTAATTTGTTTTTTACTTTTATTTATAAATTTAATATTTTTTTGAAGGGAAAAGTATAAGAAGTAGAATTTTTATCCTTAATAGGTGTAGAATAAGAAATTTATATGAATTATTATTATTTATAATTTTAGGACATGAAAATTATTTTATACGAATAAAATAAAAATATATATATAAAATAAATTTAAACAAATTAATTTTATCATTTATCAAATACTAAATTATATAACAATCAATAATGGGGATTGGGGATTGGGGATTGGGGATTGGGGATTGGGG
>JAJJLU010000831.1:0-17348 GCA_023807065.1 Isotricha intestinalis
CCAATCCCCAATCCCCAATCCCCAATCCCCAATTTTTGTAAATCTTGTGGTTTTGTTTTATTTTTTGTTTTTTATTTTTATTAAAAAATAAATTTTTAAACAATTATTTTTCATCATATATTATATTTATAATAATAAAAAATAAATGGAACATAAATCTTTAAAATACTGGAAGAACCAAACCCCTCCAACAACAGGCAAAAAATACACAGATGATCTATTTCCTCCAAATGCAAATTCTTTAATAGGAAAAGATTCTTCTGGTAATTTCATTGACAAAATAGAAGGAGAAAAACGTGCCACAAAAATTGACACAAAAGTGATTGGATGGATGAGATGTAGTGATTTATATAAAAATCAAAAGTATCTTCTATTTGAAAATAAAATTGAAAAAGATGATATTAACCAAGGAATTTTAGGTGATTGTTATTTTTTAGCAAGTGTTGCAGCTTTAACAGAATATCCAAATTTAGTTTATCAAATGTTTAGAACTAAAACAATAAATAAAGAAGGTTTTTTTGAACTAATATTTTTTATTGACGGAGAATATCAAATAGTAATAGTAGATGATTATATTCCTATTGATAAAAGGACTAAAAAAGAAGTATATGCAAGACCAAACAAGAATGAAATATATGTTTGTATATTAGAAAAAGCTTGGGCAAAAATAAATGGTGGATATGTAAATATAATTAAAGGTTGGATGCATCAAGTATTAGAAACATTTACCGGATTTCCAAGTGAATCATATAATCATACAAAAATCAGAAGAGATTTTCTCTGGTCTCAAATTAATTTTGCAATAAATCATAATTGTATATTATCATGTTCATCTACAAAAAATGTTGAAAGTAAAGGACTTGTTAATTCACATGCTTACACTTTAATAGGAACTTATATGATTAAGAGTAAAGGAAGAATTATTAAATTAGTGAAATTAAGAAATACTTGGGGATTTGGAGAATGGAATGGTGATTGGAGTGATAAAAGCCCTTTATGGACTGAAGAAGAAAAAAGTCAAGTTGAATTTGTTCGTAAAGATGATGGTACTTTTTATATGAGTTATGAAGATTATTTTAAACATTTCATTATTACTGATATATGTTATGTACAATATGAAAGTTATTCTAAAAGCTTTAAAATTGAAGGAGAAGATATTAGGCATGGTCAAGTATTTAATATTTATTTAGAAGAAGAAGGATTTTTATCTGCAGCTGTCATTAGAAAAATGTGGAGATTTAATAGAGAATATACTGATACAATTATTCCTACAGTTTTAATTTTAATGAGATATGACCCTAATAAAGAATATCATTGTATGATGAGTGATTTTGAAGGTGCTAATAATACATTTGAAGATACTTCTTTATCTAAAAATCTAAAACCTGGTTATTATATTTGTTATACTTATCATGATATACCCCATTCTACTAAAAAAGATGAGACTGAATATTTTGTAAAATTTGATTGTGGTAGTAAATTTAAGGTTAGAAAATCTAAGATGGATGATTATAAAGAAGGTTTCCCATTTTTGAAAAAAATGATAATTCAAGATATTCTTGGTGATAAGGTTTTAAAACAAAATGATAAATTTACTTCATTTGTAAGTTCATATAAAAAGAGTGGAATAGGTCATCGTATGGTATATAATAATACTAAAAAAATAATGAAATTTATAGAATCATCAAAAGATATGAAAAATCAATTTATATTATCACCATATTCAGAAGATACTAATGACACCTGTGAATGGTATATTATACCAGGAGAAGTTGATTGTTTATTGACAATGGAATTAAGTTCTAAAGTAAAATCAGAAATAGGATTAAAAGCAAAAGGAACTTATGTTTCTAAAGCACCTCAAGAAGAATATAATGAAATAAATGTACAAGAATACGCAAATGACCAAGTTTCAAAAGACGATAATTCTAATATTGAAGAATATTATGATTATATTACTATATCTTTAGAAAAAGCTAAAGAAGATTTACAATTCGCTCAACTTGATATGTCTGCTTTGACAAAAGGACAATTAGAAAAGAAAGAACCAGCTTTTATGAAAAATATTTTAACTTTAGCAGCTCCATCAAATGAAAAGGATTTATCATGGACTAGTATAAAAACAAAAGATGGGAAATATGTTGGTCAAATAAATAAAAATAGAAAAAAAGAAGGAAGAGGAATATTTCAAACAGATACAAATATATTTTTAGGATATTTCGTAGATAATAAAGAGAATGGAGAAGGTATGATATTTGATATAGGACTTAAAGAAGTAAAATATAAAGGAAATTTTGTGGATGGATTAAAAAAAGGAAAAGGAGTAATTTATTATAAAAATGGAGATAAATATGAAGGAGAATTTGATAATGATGTGAAAGAAGGACATGGTATTTATACTTTTAAAACTGGAACTAGTTGGGAAGGACCTTTCCATGATGATAAAATGGACGGTGAAGGAATTTTTAAAGGAAAGAAAACTAGAAAAGTCATTTATGAAAAAGGAATTTTGAAAAAATAATTTTTTTAAAAGTTTTTTATTTTAAAAACTTTATTTAATATTTAATAGGTTTCTAAAAAGAAACTAATTTTTTTGGAATTTGATAACATTAAATAAATTTTATTTAACAATTATAATATCAAAAAACAAAAGAGTATAAGACATAATATTAAAAAGATTATTATTATTTAAAATCATTTTTCAATAAAAAAATGAATATTTAATTTATTCAATTAAATAAAAAAATTAATCAATAAAATAAAAATCCAATTGTATAAAATAATTAATTAAAAATGAAGATATTAGCCTTATTATTTCTAACATTAATAACATTTTCTTCATCACAACAAGTAGCTCTTAAAGTAACACCTATTGATTTTGTAAAATGTGTTTTTACATCAGAAACTCTTCTTAAAGATATTAACAGAGTGATTGAACTAGTTAAAGAAGGTGATTGTATGAAATTACTTCTTGAATTAATTGAAATGTTTCCAAAAGCTTATGAAGAAGTAAATAAATGTTTAAATCCTGAAGTTGTTTTATATGCTGGTCAAAAATTAAATTGTATTATGGATAATAGAACATTCTATACTTGTACTTGGTATAGTAAAGATTCTTGTTGTAATTTAGGAGGTGTTGCTTGTAAAAAATTGGTTTTACCAAAATTATGCCAAAAAAGAATCAGATGGACTGAAGTTAGTAGAATAGAAAAAGAAATAAATTCCCAATGAACAAACATTAAATAAAATGTTTATATTAGATTTTTGAAAAAATTTATGATAAATTTTTTTTTTTTATTTTATAAAATATGATATTTATTTTATTGATTAAATGTCGGAATATTTTCTTGTAAATTCATTAGACTATAATCAAATTTATTATTTAAATCATTTTCACCTTCTTCATCAATGAAAGAACTATTAATAGAAATATCTACTTCAATTTCTTCAATATTATCTAAATTATCTTCTTTATTTTCATTTATTTTAATATTTCCTTTCTTTAATCTTTCTTCTGTTATTTCTTTTTCTAATGATAATTCCCAAAAATTTTTATTACCATCTAATAATAATATTAATTCTTTCTTATTTGGTTCTTTATCACATATTTTATTATGTTTTAATATTTTATCTAATGAATTCAATTGATTAATTTTTTTATAATTTTTGAAAATTTTTTCTTCATCATAATCAGTTAAAATTAAATTATAAATATTATCTAATTTATTTCTTAAATTACTTAAATCTTTCAATAATTTATTTTGTTGATGAGAATAATTTGAAAATGATTTATCTTCATTTTTATCTTTTACTGAATTAAGAATGTTATTATCTTTATCTTTTTCCATTGGAATATTTGGTTTATTTATTTCAGATGAAACTCCTTCCTTAAAATCTCCTTCATTATTAATTATCTCATTTAAAATTTTATTTGAACTTTCTAATCTATTTAATCTTATTTTTAATAGTTCAATTACATTTATTATTTTTCTTACATTTTCATCATTATCAGTGATTTGAACATAATGTTCTTTTAATAAATCTTTATCGAATTGATATGTTTTTTTTAAATCTTCTATTTTTTGCTTTATTTTCTCATTTTCTGTTGCAAAATGCTCTATTTTTTTTCTTAAAAAAGATATTTCTTCCTCTAAACATTTATTAGATATTTTAGATTTTTTTGACATTAAAAAATCATTTTAACAATTAATTAATAATAAAATAATGTTATTTAAAGAGAAAAAAAAGAAAATAAATTTAAAAAAATAGATAATTAAAAAGAAAATATAAATTTATAAACTATTTAAAAGAGTATTTCAATAAAATTATATCCAAAGAATTAAAACTAAATTAAATCATAAAGAAATTATAAAAAATTTGAAAATCAAAAAAAAACAATTTATTTAAATAAGCAAAAAGTGTAAAAATTTAAATCGTAAAAGAATAAAAAATAAAAAAATTAAATGTCCAAAATTAAATCTCATATAATACAAAATTATTATAAAAACAATTATTTATGTGAAGAAAAGCATTCAATAATATGGGAAGGGAAATTATTAATATATAATTCATCAGAATGTAATAAATGTGGTTTAAGAGAATCAGGAGGAATAACATTAAGATGGAAATGTGAGAAATGTAATAAAATATATTGTTGTAAATGTTATCCTATAATAGTAGATAGTAAATGTCCAAATAATCATCATTTAAAAGAAACTAATAAATTTAGTGAATGTAATTTTAATGGTTATAGTTGTGATAAATGCTTTTCTCATTTTAATATTTCTCAAGGAGTTTATTATGATGAGGATTGCAATTATACTATTTGTTTAAATTGCTATAAAGATGCTTCTGATATTCCTGATATTATTGAAGATTAATATTGATAATTGATAAACTTACTGTTTTATTATATTTAAATGTTTTTTATTAATATATTAAAATTTAAAAATGATTTTTTTTAGTTTAATTATATTAATTATTTAATTAGATTTAAAATTAATTTTAAAAAATGTTTACCACTACAAAAATTTTTAATAAACCAGAAAAATTAAAATCTTCATTAACTCAAATTGAACCATCAGATTTGGAAAAAATAAATAAAATAATAGAAAAAATAAAGCAAAACCCAGATTCATATAATTTTTTATATCCAGTAGATGTAACAAAAATAACAGATTATTTAAGAGTAATAAAAGACAGACCAATGGATATAAGTACAATAGAAACAAAATTAAAACAAAAAAGATATCATTTTATTCAAGACATTGTTGATGATTTTCAATTAATTTGGGATAATTGTAGAATTTATAATAGAGAGGATTCTCTAATTTATAATCAAGCTGAAAAAATGGATAAATTTTGTAAAGAAACTTTCAATTCTTATTATCACATTCAACAAAACGAAAAAAAAAATTTTGTATCTGAATATAATAATAATGTTTATGATGAAGAAGCTTTTAATAATCCTAATTATTATAATGAAAGTGGCAGTCCTATTGAACCTTATTTTCAAAATATTAAAAATAAAATTATTTTGGCCAGAGCAATTAAAAGTTTAAATCCAAAGCAAATGAAATATTTAATTGAAAATTGTAATGAAATTAAACCTTATATTACAATTGATGATGATAAATCTAAAAATTTTAATATTCATATTGAAAATATGCTTATTGATGATTTAGATAAAATTTATTTATTTGTTAATGAGGTTATTAATAAAAAAGAATGAAATATTTTATATATTATATAATAAAATGTATTTAAATATTTAGAAAAAAGACAATTGATAATTTGAAAAAATTCAATAAATATTTATATAATTACATTAGAATAGCTCCCTTAATAAATAGAGATAAATATATTAATTACAAATTATTTATTCTTTGTTGTCATAATTTTTTGAATAAAAAGGATATTAAAATAAAAAAACTTGAAACATTTGTGTTTATTAATTAAAATTAGCATATAAATAGTCTAAATATATAATTATTATTAGTTAAATAATTAAAATAATATGAATTCTCATAGAATAATAGAGTCTTATTCAATTTCATTTAAAACAATAAATTCAATCTTTAAAAAATAAAAATGAAATTTTGTATTCAATTTACTTATATATCAAAATCATGTAGAAAAATTAAATCCTCTTTTATTGCTAAATATTAATAACATATTTAAAGAAATAAATGATTATTTAAACTATTTAACAGATTAATAATTAAAATCATTTAAACAATTAAATAATAATTTAAATATTTTTCTGAAAATATAAGGGTATGAAGAAAAATTTATAAAAGAATATATATTCAAAAGAAAATAAATTAAAAGAAGGAATTTGATAATTTTCATCCACTAGACAAAATACCATATACTCATCAAATATATATAAATATAATAACTGAATTAGATATTTCAAAAGTATGTTCTTATGAAGAAACTATTCTATTTTTTTGAAGCAAATAACAGATAAAAAAAGAAGATTTAAATTTATTAAAAAATTTCAAATAATATTCAAATTACAATAATACCAAGTTCCTTAGAAATAATAAAATATACTTTTGATAAATTAAAAATGCTTACTTCATTTTCAATAAATAATTATTCTAAAATATTAAATTCCTTAGTTTCAATTTTAAAAATTATCTTGTAATATTTAAATAAAGAAATTATTATTGAATCAAAAGGTCATTAAACATCAATAATATAAAATGAATTATCAATATTCAAATAATATTTGAATAAATTAATTAACATCATTAATATATAACCTTAATAACAAAAAATTTATAAATCAATTTAGTGGAGGAATATTTGAAAAAGTATATAATGAAATAAACATAATGATAGAAGAAAATGATAGAAAATTCAAAAGTCAATAAATCAATTAATAAAAGAATCAATTCAAACTTTTCTTGAAAAATATAATAAAAATATTCTAGGAAAAAATTATCTAATTAAAAATAATACTGAATTTCCAATCAATGATTTTACTTTAACTTTAATTAAACATGTTAAAACAATTTTTAAATACTTAAAAATAATTTAGATAATTTTTTGTTGTGATGTTGAAAAAAAAATAAATGGTTATAATATTGATAAAATATAATTAATTGGATTTTTGAATAATATCGGAATATTAAATAAATATTAATTTATATGTTTAAAAACTAAAAATTCAAAAGAAAAAAAATTAGTTATTTAAAAAATTTTTAATTTCTTTTTCACATTCTTTTTTCAAAGTAGAAGACTGAGAATTAGCTAAAAAATTATCTTCGTCAAAATTAAAATTTTTAATATCTTCTTTTAATTCTTTTTCATTTTTTTCTTGAGATTCACTAATAATAGCTAAATTCTCAGATATTTTTTTTCTAAATTTTTCTTGATTTTCTCTTTGAATTCTCATAGAATCAGTAATAAAATCATTAACATTAATTTTATTATTTTTACTTTGTTGAATATCAACACTAAATCTATTCATATCAAAATTATTTTCATTATATCTTATATTATTATCTTCTTTTATTATTAAATTTACTATATTTTCTGTTTTTCCTAATATTGAATTAACATTATTTATTTTATTGTTTTTATTTGGAGTATTTATTAACTTTTTAAAATAATTATCAAAACTTAAATTTTCTTCTTCTTCATTTTCATAATTACTATTATTTATATTTTTTTTTAATAAATTTGAATTTAAATTATTCATTGATGAATTATTACTTAAAGAACTATTTTTTTTTCGAGGAATGAATTTAAATTTTTTTTTCTTTTCATTTGATTGAGATTCATTAAATAAATTTGATGATGAATTATTATTAATATTACTGTGATTTAATGATTTATTTTTTCTTTTATGAGGATTAGAATAATTTCTTAAGTTTTTCACTGAATTTGAATTTGATTTTTCATGACCAACATATTTTTTATTTGAAATAATTGAATTATTATTTTTTTTCACTGGTTTCATTATATTTGTTATTCTATTTAATTTATTTTTATTTGAATTTTGAGAAATATTTGAATAATTTAATTTAGAATTATTTAAATTTTTATATGTTGTATTCTCACAAAAAGAATGTGAATAATTATTTTTTTTAACTACATTTTGAGGTATATTATTATTATTATTTTTTATATTATTAAACATATATTTAGGAGTAACTAAATCATCAATATCAAATTCAATTTTATTTTCCTCAATTGGTTCAACTGAACTAATAAATTTATTTAAATTTGTTTTTTTATTATTATAGTAATTTTCTTCATTAAATTTCTCTTCATTTTTCTTATAACTTGATTCTGAATTTGATTCAGTCACTTCTTTAATAATATTATTATATTCAATATTTTCATTTTTTTCTTCTTCTTCTTCTTCATCATCATCAAATAAATTAATTTCTGCTTTTGCTAAATTTTCTTTCTCACTATTATCTAAATCATTTACATTTAATTTTTCATTTGATTCTATATTTAAATTATCATTTATTTCTTCTTCTTTTTCTTTTTCTTCTAAATTATTATTATCCTCGTTTATTATTATATTTCTTATTTCATTCCTTACATCATTTTTATTACTTACATTAATTGAACTACCTATTAAAATATTTTGAGGAATTATTTTTTCTTCATTATTATTATATTCATCAAATATTTCTTCATTATTAATTACTTTAATATTTTCTATTTTTGTTTTTGTATTATTATCTTTATTTGAATCAACATTTTTTTCTTTTGAATTATTTGGATGTGGAATTTTATTATTTTGTAAAATTGAATTATAATAATTATTTTTTGGAGTAAAGACTTTTTTTGAATTTTGATTTAATAAAACTTTACTATTGTTAGAATTATAATCAACAAAATTTGTTAATTTAGATAAATTAATTGAATTATTACCATTATTACTATTATAATTACTTCCTAAATCTTTTTGAATTTGACTAATTTTAATTTCAGTTGTTTCATTTTGTTTTTTCTTTTTCTGATAATCAGCATCAGAAACTATACTTTCTTCATTTTCATTAATTGATTCAACATTTTCATTTTCATTATTCTCATTATTTTCATTAATAAAATTATTTGAAAAAGTACTTGCAGTAATATTATTGTTTATATTATTATTATTGTTTGTACTTCTATTATTATTATTAACAATATTAAAAGAAGAAGAAGAAAATTGATTTAAATTATTATTTATAGAGTTTTCAATTGGGGCATCTTGAATTTGAAATTCAATATTACTTTCTAAATCAGGATTAAATTGTATTATCGATGAAAGATCAATTTTTTCTTCATTAATAATATTATTTTCATTGTTCTTATTTTCATTATTATTATTATTATTATTATTATTATTATTTTCATTATTATTATTTTCATTATTGTTATTATTATTATTATTATTATTAATATTATTATTATTTATATTTGTATATGCTTTACTTGCCAAAGTAATATTTTGAGAAGGATTTGAAGCATAATTGACTATATCATTATTCATTGTTGAATTTGTTTTATATGAATTTTTAGTTAAATGTTTTTCTAATTGATTCTGAGGAATCATAATTTGATTATTAATAACAGGAGAAATTAACATTTGTTTATTTGGAAATCCAGTTAAGATTAATTCACTTTTTGTAGGAGGAGCTTCAATAATTTTATTGTTTGGTAAATATATTTTATTATTTATTTCTAATTTTAAAGGAACTTGATATGGATTCATTAATGGAATTTCATTATTAATATTTGAATTTGGTATATTTACTATTTCTATTTTTTTTATTTTCCCTTTTTTTGATGAGGATGAATTTAATAAATTATTATCATTATTTATATTGTTATTTAAATTATTATCATTTATATTTTTTTCACTTTTTATTGATGATTGACTTATATAATTATTTGAATCATTTAATTTTTTATTGTCTTTTAGTAATTTCTCTTTTTCTTCTTTTTCTCTTATTTCTCTTTTTATTTCTTTTAAATTTATTTTTATTTTTTCATTATTTGATTCATTTATACTTGTTTTAAAATTCATGTTTGAATTTTTTAACATTGATTGTTCTTGTTCTAATTCATCAGTTGAATAAAATAATCTTGATTCAACTGGAATATAATTTTCACTATTAATATTATTGTTTTCTATTTCAAAATCTTTACTTTCCAAATTATAATCTCTATTGCCTTTATTTTCTAAATAATTCAAATTTATATTTTGCTCTATTTCATTTTTTTTTCTTTGATTTTTATTAATTTTACTATTATTATTACTGCTAATATTACTAACATTATTATCAATAATATTAATTAAATCATTTTTATTTTTCTTTAGAACATTAGGAATATTTTTATTTAAATATTGATTATTATTATTGTTATTGTTAATATTATTATTATTTTTATTAATAAATTTTTTGACAGCTCCATTTTCATTTTTTTTATCTTTTAAATCTGAACTTAATCTTCTTTTGTTTATATTATTATCAGATATATTTTTATTATTATTTATATCTTTTTTATTATCAGATATATTTTCTCTATAAGAATTATAAATTTTATTCTCTCTTTTAAAAACACCTTTATTATTATTATCATTCAAAAATTGATTTAAGAAAACGTTGTCATCGATTCCTTTGGCTTCATTAATTAATTTTTCAATATCATTATTATTAATTGCACTTCTATTTTTTTTTTGGACATTATTTTTACTCAAATCTTTCTTTTCTCTTTTAACATTCATAAAAATTTTATTGTTATTATTATTAGAACTAATACTATTACTATTACTATTAATATTACTAATATTATAACTAATATTACTATTAACATTATTTTTATTACTATTAGCATTAATATTACTAAAATGAATTTGTTCTAAATTAATATTATCTAAATTACTTAAAGAAATAACATTTTTTTTATTTCCTATATTTTGAGCTCTTTTACTTATTTGAGGAGTAAAAGCTTTATAACCAAATTCTTTAATATCTCTTTCTTTCTTTAATCTTTCAATTCTTGTAACTTCTTCTAAATGTCTTCTTCTCATATAAGGATCCATTGAAGTCATACTATCAAAATTTTTATCCATTTTTTTTCTTCTATTTGCAATTTCTAATAAATCTCTTGTTTTTAATCCTTTATCATTTTTATTTATAGGATAAATATTATTATAAATATTATTATTAGGATTAATTTCAATTAAATTATCTTTCCCATTATTAATACTTAAAGAAATAGAATTTAATTCATTATTATTTAATAAATTATTATTATTATTTTTAACATTATTTAATGTATTATTATCACAAATATCTAAAATTTCCTTAATATAACTTTTACTTTCATCATCAGGTTTAATATTACTATTTAAATGATGAATTCCAGTTAAATTATTATCATTTTCATTATCATAAATAATATCATTACTATTTATTCCTTTTAATCTAAGTAAAGTATTAATAAAATCAATTTGTTCGTTTTTATTTACATTCATTAAATATTTTATTCTTTCATCATGATTAATATTATCAACAAAATTTTCTTTAAGTTGATTATTTATAATAACATCATCTCCTAATTCAACTTGTAATAAATTATGTAAATTATCATTGTATTCATCATTTCCTCCTGTTAATGTTGTTGAATTTCTTATTTGATTTATTGGC
Organism: Isotricha intestinalis; assembly: GCA_023807065.1. Lineage (NCBI taxonomy): Eukaryota > Ciliophora > Litostomatea > Vestibuliferida > Isotrichidae > Isotricha > Isotricha intestinalis. The sequence continues at coordinate 11,670 of JAJJLU010000831.1, forward strand.
TCTTCTTTTGGTTCTTGAAATTTTATTATATTTTTTTCTTTTAATTCTCTCTTTTCTTTTTTTTTTTGATTCACTTTATACTTTTTATTTGATAAGTTTTCTGTCATTTTTTAAATTAAATAATTGTTTTTTATATTTCTTATATATTTAATTTTTAATAATCAAAAATTTATATTAAATTATTTTATTTTATACAAAAGATTTTTGCTTTGAATCAATTAATTTTATTGTTTGTTCTGATAAATTGGAAATTTCTTTATTTTGATTATATGTTAAATTTGACAATGTTTCTTTTACAATATTTGAAAAAAAGAAGAATTCATCATTTCTAAATATTAACATATAAATTCCTTTTAAACAAATTGTTACATATTCATTTTTATTTGATTTATAAATTCCTTCATAGAAAAAATCCATTACTTTTAAATTTTGAATAATATAATTGAAATCTTCTAATGAACATTTACTTATTATATTATAAAATAGAGTACAAGTTTCATAATATATTTTATTACTTTTTCGATAATCAATTATTTTTAAAATTAAATTTAATATATTTGAACTAATCAAAGAATGAATTTGATTTAAAGAACTTGCTCCAATATTAGATAAGCAATAAATACATAAATATATTATTTTTTCATTATCTTTATATTCATTATTATCACAATTTTCTAAAATTGAAGAAATTATTTTTATAATATTATTATCAATAAAATAATCAGAAATTTGTTCTATACTTAGTAAATTTATCATTATTTGTAATATAAAAAATAATTTATTATTTTGGAAACTTATTATTTTCATTTGATTATATATAATACTTCCTAAACCACAAGAAACTATTATTTTAGAAATATTATCATCAATTGATAATTTAGATAAAATTTCATATATCATTAAATTTATTTTTTCATTCAAATTTTTTTCAATAATTTCATAAAAAATTAATATAAGTTCTTTAAAATTTCTATAAAAATCAGCATTAATTGCGAAAATAAATTTACCTAAAATTTCTAAAATTTCAATTAAATAATTAATATTATCATAAAGGAAGTTTTTATTCGAAATAATAAATTCCTTTATTCTAATTTGAAAAGGAGAATTAGAAATAATTGTTTCAGTTTGATTAGGATAATCACTTATAATATTATATATAATCATAAATATTTCAATTACAATATCTCTATTTTCAATTAAAGTAAGTTTATATAAATTTTTTATATATCTCATATCATCAATAAAAAAAAAATTAAATTCCTTTGATAAATTTGTATATAAAATTAAAATTTTTAATATCGTATGTTTCACACATAATTCACTTGTGATAAATAATTCATATAAAAGTTTATTAAATATTTTCTTTTCTATAATTAATTTTAAATTATTTGAATAAGCATTTAATAAAATATATAAATTTTTTAAACAAAATTTAATATAATCATTTGTTTCATTATTTTTTTTACAATTATTAAAAAATAAAAAATCAGTTTGAAAGATTTCAATTTTATTATAATTAATTATTGAATTTACAATAAAATTATATTTTTCATCAATATTATCTAAATTATTAAATTGTTCAATATTATCTTTATACAAATTTAAATTTAATAAATCTATATTTATTTCTAATTCAGAATTTTTTATATTTCTAGGATTATGGCGCTTTTGCATTAATATTTTAAGTAATTTATTCTTCCTTAAATTTAATGAATATTCTAATCTTGATTCATTTATTTTACAATCATTATTTCCTAATTTATCAAAATTATTATTTAAAAATATAAATTTACCTATTTTTTTATATTGACTTAATCTCATATTTATTTTATCATCCATTTATTTTATTTAATAACTATTTTAATTTATATTTTTCTATTAATTTATAAAATAAAATTTTAATTTTTAAAGTAATTTTTTTTATTTGTTTAAATTGTATTTTGATTTTTAGTTCAATTGAATTAAATTATTAATTTCTTCTTCATTTATTTCTTTTAATATTTGATTACTTGAATTACTTTTAAATGATGAATAATTATTTTTCCTTTCTGTTATTTTTCATTTTATATTATCTTCTATAATTGAATTGTTTTTTTCATTTATTAAATCTCTTATTGAATGTAATTCACTATTGCAAATATGTTTATGTCTTTCTATTAATATTGTATTGTATATTTCTTCTTTTTGATTTTCTTCATTTGTATTATTATAATAATTTATTGTATTAAAATAATAATTATTTTTAATAATTGGAGGAATTAAAGTTTTATAAACAATAAATTCAAAAATTTGATTTTTAAAATTTTTATTTTTAATACAAATAGGCCAATCTAAATCACATTTAGTAATTAAATCTTCACTTTCATTATGATTTTGATAAGTTTCTTTTTTAGAAATATTATTTAAAGTTTGTTTGAATAATTCTCTTCTTTTACTTTTAATATAAAAATGATTAAAAGAATATTTTTTAATAGAAAGAAAATAAATTAATTTTGCACTATTATCATATTTAGGAACAACATTGGAAAAAAAATTTTGAAATAATTCAAATTTTTTAACACTAAAAATATCTTTAGAAATTATTTTGATTAAAGCATAAGATGCTTTAAATAAAATAATATAACCTTCTAATAAGAATAAATCCCAAATAATTAATTGAAATTTTTCACTAATATTATTAGTAAATAAACTAATCATCCAATTATTAATTAAACTATTAATAAAAGAAGAAGCTTTCATATTTTTTAAATAAAAGAAAAGTTCTTTAAAATTTTCATTTAAAATATCCATAATAATATTTGTATCAATGATTAATCCTGTTAATTGATTATAATAATTTAAAGGAAGATAATTATCAATTATTTCTGTAAAAATCCAAAATGTTTCTTCCTAAAATTTATAATTTAATATTTACTTCATTTTCACAAACTTTTAAAATTTTTCCCACTATTAAATTAAAACCTTGACAATAACCAATTGAAGAGTTTCTTCTTGAAAAAGCTAACAAAATATTTTTTAATTTTTTTATATTTTCTTCTTCTTGAAAAAAAGGATCTTTTGGAAATGTTCTTTTTAAATCTAAATTTATTTGTTTTTCATATAAATTTGGAATGTAATCTGGAAAATTTTCAGTTAAATTTTTATAATAATTCTTATTATTTAATAAATCTCTTTTTGCTCCACTTACAATTAACCACATCTAAAATTTTTTTTATTTTTTTAATTACTTGTTTTCTTAAATTTAAAGGAATTTCTGTTAATAAAAGGTTTTTTAATAAAGATTTTTCTTTTAAATCAAATTGAATTTTCTCATCTGAAAATAACTATTTGAATAAAAAAAATTTTACTTTATTTTTTTCAATTTCCCAATCAAATTTTTTAAAATTATATTGTTCAGATGGATATATTAACTTTAATAAAGTAAACAAATCAGTATTTTTTAATTGATTATTTTCAATATTATTTTCAATCATTTAATTTAAATAAATAATCTTTGAAGGAGGAAAACTTATTTAAAAAATAAAATAAAAAAATAATGAGTATATTAAAATGTCAATTCCATTAAAAAAAGAAAAAGATTTACTTTCAAATAAAAATATAAGTGCTTCAAATATATTAACAAAAAGAGAAAATTTATCAAATGATAAAAAAAGAAATATAATAGATTCAATAAAAGAAATACCAATAAATACAAGTAGTTTAAATATTTCAAAGAATTTATTTAAAACTTTCAAAATTAAATTAGATAAAAAAATGATTCATTCAACTTCAAATCCTTCTATTTCTTCAAATTCTAATTCATTAAAATTTCCTTTAAAAGAAGTTTCAGAATCAAATAAAAGTAATAAAACAAAAATTAATAATATTCAATATAATAAATCTGTTAATTTTTTAAATTCACTTTTTGATCAAATTCAAAAATTATATTTACAAAATAATTTTTGTTGTAATGAATGTATTTCTTGGATTGAAAATTTTCAAAAACTAAATGAAGAAATATTAGAAATTAATAAACAAAATGAATTTTTAGATTTAATAAAAAATACTTTGATAATAATGTTATTTACAATGATAATGGTTTATGATATGAATAATCAAAATAAACAAAAATTATTTATTGATGATATGAAAAAAATAATGAATATTCATAGTTTAATGAGTGAAAGTATTTTTTCAAATTCTTTTAATAATCCTAATATTAATCATAAGGATGAATCTGAAATTTTAATGTTATCTATTAAAGATATTCTTAATAGATTAAAAAAAATTATTAATCAATATTCAAAAATTAATGATAAAATTGCTCAGAATTTAAATAATATTTTTAAACAAATAAAAAATGTAAATTTTAATGATTTAATGAATTTTTTCAATGAAAAAATTAAAAATCCAAATCATGAAAAAATTCCTGAAAAAAAAAATAAAAATAACATAAATATTTATGAACATAATAATATAAATAAAAATTTAAAATCAATAAACACATATATAGATGAAGCAAATAATTATTATTATATGAGAAATCCATTAAATATAGAAACTCAAAATAAAAAAGTACCATATTCACAATATACAAATAGAACAACAAATTCAAAACCAACATTTTATGTTCCTCAAAAGAATCCTTCTTATAAAAAAGATATGATTTTTAATAATAACGATGATAAAAAAAATAAATATAGTAATAATTATTTAATTCAAAATGATCCGAGATTTAATATCATAATTCAAGATGAAGATAAAACAATATTTTCAAGATATAAAAATTTAAAGAAAAAAACAGATCAAATAGAAAACAAATCATTGTCAATAAATAATATACCAAATATAAAAAACCCAAACTTAACAAATATAAATTATTTAATACCTTTTAAACCTATAAAACCTTATACTTTAGTTTTAGATTTAGATGAAACTTTAATTCATGTTCCAAAAGGAAAAAAATATTTTTATTCACAATCTCTTATTTTAAGACCTGGATTAATTGATTTTTTAAGAAATTTAAAAGAATTTTATGAATTAATTATTTTTACAAGTAGTTTAAAAGAATATGCAGATAAAATTATTGATTTTATTGAAAAAGATGAAAAATATTTTTCCTATAGATTATATAGAGATAATGCTGTTATTATAAATAATATGTATTATAAAGATTTAAATATTTTAGGAAGAGATTTAAAAAAAATTATCATTATTGATGATAAAAAACAACATATTTTACAAAATGAAAATTGTATTATTATAAAACCTTTTATAAGTGAATCTGAAGATAATAATAATGATTTTATATTATTTGATTTAATATTAATTTTAATTAGAATTGCAAATGAAAAACCTGATGATATAAGAAAAAGTTTAAAAAATTATGGAAATGAAATCTATAATAAAATAAGTAATTAATAATAAATAAATAATATATAATTTTTTTATTTGTATTCTAGGGGAAAATTAAAGTATGTAATATTATAAAAAAATGGCAAAAAAAAAATTTAAATTTTTTTAATTAAATAAATAATTATAAATCACTTTTTTCATGATTTTTTTTTTCATCATCAACAACATTATCATTAATACTTTCAGTGGGAATATCATATCCTAAACTATCAAAAATCCATTTTTCAATTTTTTCACTTTGAATATCTCCTTTATAAAAAATAGGTTTATCTTTTTTTCCATCAA
>JAJJLU010000832.1:0-17308 GCA_023807065.1 Isotricha intestinalis
TGTATGTGAGGATGGGGATATCTATAAATAATTATTTTTTATTATGAAAAAAATAAATATACATCAAATGATTTTATATTAAAAGTAATTAAATATGGTTTTTTTATATATAAGTTAAATATATTTTTTATTTTAATAGTAAATTCATAATCAACCTTAAAAATTAAAAAATATATAAAAAAACTTAGAGAACTATTTTTTGAAAAGATAATGACTATTTTTTTAGATATTTCAAAAAGTATACTTTCTTTTTCTGAAAGTGAAGAAGAAAGCATAAGTGAAGCCCAATTATTAAGTGAAGATGAATCAAGTGATATTACAGAATATTATAATTATAAAATCTTCAGATTAGAGAATAAAGAAATTGAATAAAAGGAAATATAAAAAAGATTAAATGTAAATGAGATTTATGATTTGAATATCAATTTAAGTAAACAAAAAAATAATTTGTATAAAATCTTTTATTTGAATAATTGTTTAAAATTTAATAATAATACTTATTTTTTATTTACATAAAATCATTTTCTTTTTATTCTCTATTATTATAAAGAAATTAGATATTCCTTGTTATAAAGAATGAAATTGTTGATGTTCTTCTTCTGAAAATCCTGAAGAAAAAATAAAGAAAACCGAAGAATATGTTTTAAAAGGTGTTAATAAAATTAATGATATAATAGAAATGAAAGAAAATGCTGATTATAATATATTATATTTTTGTGTTCTTATGATTTTACTTGGAGAAACTTTTTCAATTTTAACTGTAATTGTTTTATGTGTTGATATTTTTATTATTTTACACTATGGAAATCATAAAAATCAAAATAAATATGTGGAATAAAAAATTTTTTAATTAAATATATACCAATAATTAAGATTTTAATATAATAAATAATATTTTGATTAATTTATGAATTATTCTTATTACTAATATTTTATAATAAATTAAATAAATTTATAAATAAATGTTTTCTCATTGTTATCAAAGTGGAAGTAGTATAGAGCTTTTTAATAGTTCTGATAAAAATTTATTATCAAAATGGCATTTCATAGGAAAACATAATAAAATATTTGATCCTCAAATAAAATGTTATGAACATATTCTAGCAACAGGAGCATTATCAAAAATGGAAATTCCAGGAAATCGATCTTATTCATATAAATTTAATCCAAATAAATCTCTTGCATTATTTCAATCATATATAGTATTCCAAATATATTTATTTAGTAACAAGCAATTTTCAATAGAAATTTCAATAAGTGATACAACAAAAGTAAAAAGACGTTTAATATTTTCTTCGAATAATTCTGATGTAATAATCAATCAGTTACATTGTAGAATTCCTATCATAAATTTCCCAATCGGAAAATGGATAAATTTTTCAATTGATATTTTATCTTTTGTTTCAGAATGTTTTAAAGATTTAACTTTTAGAAGTGTTGATTATATTTCTTTATCAATGAGTGGAAAAGTCAGATATATTTTTACAATGAGAACTCCTTTAATTGAAAATCATTCTGAAAATGAAGAAAATGATGATAATATTTTAGGAGAAATTGATAATGAAGATAATAAAAATGAATTAGATGGTATTAGACAATATGAAAATATTAGTAATGTTATGAGTAATAGTAGTGATTTATATGGGGCTAGTGATATTCCTGATAAATTTAAATTTCCTCCTAGAGAATTATCTTATAATATTAATATGAATTGTAATAGAGTTATGACTCAAATTTTTATTGAAAATGAAATTAATCAAATTAGAAGTATGAAAGAAAATCAAATTAGTGAAATGTATGATAATTATAATAATAATTATAATAGGAATAATTATAAAAGTAAAAAAAATATTAATGTTAATAATACCAAAAGTAAAAGTAATATTAATAATAATAACAATGTAAATTCAAGATATTTGAATTCAAATAATAAAGGTTATAATGAATTTAATTCAAATATAAATAATTATAATAATAATAATATTGATTATTCAAACCCAATTCATTATACTTTTGGAAAAGGGAAAAATTCTTTATTAAAATCAGGAAGCAGTGAAAATAATAGAACAGGAAGATTTAATAATATAGGAAGTATGATTATAAATGGAGAATCAAAAGGAGGAAATCAAGAATTACATAATGAAAGAGAATTTGTAGATGTATTTTATCCTCAAAAAAATGATTCTTTAAAAAAAATAAAATTTAATAAAGAAGAATATAATAAATTATCTTTAGATGGTAAATCAGTAGCAAATACAATTAAACAAAGTTTAAATATGATTAATAATCAAATTTTAAATAATACTTCATCAAATAATCAATCTAATGCTTCAAAAGGAAATTTAAATTCAAATAGTTTAAATACAGGAAATAATAATTTACAAGGTAATATAAATTTAAGTAATTTTTATATTCATAATGAAGAAGGTAATCAACATTATCAATTAAGTACTATTAAAAATGATAATGCTAATAATAGTGAAGATTTAAATGATATAAATGAAGATAAAAAAATTTTAATTGGAACAATTTTAGAAGATTCTATGAATGCTTTAAATAATAATTTAAATACTGAAGATTTAGGGAAAGATTTTTATAAAGAAGATGATGAAAGACCTTTTAGTCCTCCTTTAACAAAAATTGAAGAAATTAAAAATTAAATAATTATTATATTTTTTGATTCAAAAAATATGATATATAAATTTTAACTCTATTAATCTCATTCAAATAAGAAAAAACTTTATAATATTATTTTAACTCTAATTATTTATTTACTTTATTTCCAATTCCATCTAATATTTTATTATATTTTGTTAATAATTTAAAACATCTTTCTTTTAAAGTATCTAAATTTTTATTTATTTTAATAGTATTTAAATTTTTAGAATAACTATAATTTTCAGTTAAATTCACAGTTGAATCTGTTGTAATATTTGTACTAATTTTATCCTTTAATATACTATAATTATTTAAAATTTGATATGATTTATGAATTTTCGAATTTCTATTTGATATATTTAAATTTTTTTGTGATTTATCATATTTTATTCCATTTGAAAATACAGTATTTATAGTTTTAAAATAATTATTTTTATGTTGATTTGTAAAATCTTTTTTATTAATATTAAAATGCTTTGTAGAATAATTTGCAATAGGACAATTTGATATTAAATTATTTTCTTTTTTATAATTTGAAATTCTTCTAGTTGAAAAAAGTGTCTTTTCTTTCTTATTTTTTATATTTGATTGAATTTTAAATAACCTTCTAAATTCGGTAAAACTTTCCATTTATATTTTACCAGTAATTATTTTAATTTACAAAAATAAGAAATATTTAATAAATATAAATCCTATAATCCAACTTTCAAGTATTTTCCTTTTCATTATAATATAAATCATTAACTTATAAAAAATTAAAATAAAGAAAAAAAAATTGAATTTCTTAAATTAAAAAAAGCAAATTAACAAAAAAAAGACAATCTCTAAAAAAATAAATTCCTTGAAAAAAAAATCTTTTAGATAATATATTCTTATTTATAATGAAATAAAAGTTTAATTGAAATTTCTTCAATTCCAAATTAAATAATCTCAAAATTTGAGCAATTTTATAATTTATAACATCATGAATATTACTTTATTAAATTTATTTTACATAAAAGTATTTAATCATAAATTAAAAAATTCTTTTTCAACTTTTCTTCACTTTTAATTAGATTTTTTTCTGTTAAAAATAATAATATCTATTTTTGTTAAAATTTAATGTTTCTTTTAATATTATTGTTGTTTTTTTATTTTATATTGATTCTTTTTAAACTTCTTTTATCTGTATATTATTAATATATTATTTTTGTTTTAAAAATAATATTAATTATATAAATGAATTTATTTAATTATTGTTTTTTTCAATTTTTTATTAGATTATTATTTCCCTTCATTAACATAATTTGCAAAATAATCCCATCCATTTAAACTATCTTCATCGCTATTATAATTTTCATCATATTTTTGAAGAGCAATCATTGCATTCATATCACTTATATTTTTAATTTCATTTTCTTCATATTTTTCAATTTCTTCATTATTAACTAATTTATCAGGTAATTTTATAATTGAAAGATTCATATCATCACTTCCTATTAATACAATATTACTTTCAAGTTCTTCATTATAAAAATTAATTAATTTAATAATTTCGCAATTTTTATAATTAAATAAAAATAAAGGTTTTCCTTTTTTTAAAGACCAAAAAATTAATCTTCCTTTATTATCACTTGTAATTATTTGTCCCATAGATTTAATATAAATTAAGGAAGTTAAATTTATTTTAGCATCAAAGTAATTAAAATGAGAAATTTCTTTTCCTAATTTTTCTTTTCCAGGAGAAGCTAAATCAATAACACAAATATTACCATTTGAACAACAAGCAAATAAATAATATTTAACATAATCAATAGTAAAATCATTTATTATATAACCTTCAGAAGAAGTTTTAATATCATTAACAAACATAGGTGGAAAAGTATCAGTTAAGTAAACTTCAATATGTCCATTATTATTACTTACAAAAAATCTTTCATATTTTTTTTCAAAAATCATTTTACAATAACTATAATTTGATTCATTTACTAATTTAGGATTATTATTTTTATTGTAAATTTTACTTATTTCTGAAGCAAATATATTTTTATCTTCTGAACAAGTATAAATATTTCCACTTAAAGAATCAAAAATTATTCCTGTAACAGAAGCATTATGATAATTTAATTCTGTCATAAAATCAAATTGTTTAAATTCACTTTCTTCATATTTTCTAAATAAATTTATTTTACCTGAAATTAATCCTATTGATAAAGTTTGAGAATTTTCATCATAATATATTGAACTTATTATTTCATTAAAATTCTTTTCAAATAATTTTTCAAATTTTATTTTTTTTTTATTTGTTTTTATTTGAAGATAATTAATTAATTTAAAAGTAAAAAAAGCACTTACTCTTCCTTTTTTATCGAGTTCTTTTTCTTTTTCATTTCCTTTTGATTCTTTTTTCCAAGGTAAATTATCAGCAGCATTTGATAAATAAGCATCCATTCTACTTGTAAAATTTAGATCATTACAAGCAATTAATATTATTGATTCTTTTTCTAAATAAATAATATGTTCACAGCTTATATTTTGAAATTCAATATCATTTATAAATTCTGGTTTATTTCTTATTAAATCTGGAAATTGAGTATTTATTTCTAAAAATTCCATAAATATTTCATTTGATATAATATCTTTTCTAGAAAGACATTCTGATAAAAATTCTTGTAATTCATATTGTCTTTGTTTTAATGTGTCATATGAATTTGATGATTTAAATAAATTAAATCCTTTTGAAATTTCTGGAACTTTTGGTATTGTTTCAGATAATTCTGATCTTAAATCTATAAATTCTTGATATCTTTTTTCTAAATCCCATGTTTTTTTAGTATATAAATTTAATATATGAATTGAATAAAAGGTTTCATTTTTATTATTAAAATATTTATCTTGAAATAAAGGTATTGATACTTGTAAAATCGAATGAGTTAGATTTGCATCTGATATTAATAATGACATATTAAAAAAAAATAAATTTTTTTTTTTAATATTTTAATAATTTTATTTTTTTTAAAGCTATTATTAATAAAGAATTCTATATTAAAAATTATTATAATTCCAAAAAAAATAAAAAATTAAAAAAAAAAAATAAAATAAAATAAAAAAAAAATGGGAACGTCAACAAGTTTAAGTAAAAGAATACAAGTGATAATTCTAGGTTTAGATCAAACAGGAAAATCAACATTATTAAAAAGAATGGTTGATTCAGTTCGTTCAATAAGAGAAGATTTTCAAATGGAATCAACAAATGGATTTAATTACATAAATTTAACAATAACTGGAAATGCATATAGTATATGGGATTTAGGAGGAGACAAAGTAAATAAAGATTTTTGGAATATATTTTATAGAACATTAAATATTAAATTAGTTATTTATGTTATTGAATTAACTGAAGAAAATATATTACCTAATTTACAAGAGTTAATAATATTAATGAATGAAGAATCTTTAAAAGAATCTAGATTTTATGTTATTTTTAATTGTTTTATGAAACCAGGACAAACATTTGTTAAAGATGATTATACTAAAAAAGCTAAATTAATTGTTTCTAGAATTAAAGAATATCCAATTTATAGAATTAATGAAAGATTTCAATATGATATTATTGACCTTCATAAATCAACTTTTACAGAATCAGATGTTGATTCTATTTTAAGTTATTCTTTTAAAGATATTGATTAAATTATATTTTTTTCCATATACAATATTTAAACATCATATTAAATAAATAAAATAAAAAAAATTAAAAATAAATTTGATTAAAAAGTCATTTCTTTTTTAAGTGATTGTTGCTTTTTTCTGAAATATCTAATTCTTTTTTTATAAATATTATTATTAAATGATTCTTGATTTTTCATAAATAATTCTATTTTATTTTTTCATTAAACACAATTATTTAATAAATTTATTATAATTTATTTCTAAAAAATCATTATTAATAAAAATTATAATTAATTTATTTATTTATAAAACATCATAAAATTGAATAGAAATTAATATAAAAAATTTAAAGTATAAAAAATTTTGATTCAAATAAAGAAAAAAATATATATAAAAAAAAATCTTTATTTATATAAAATAACTTAATAAAAACTTAACAAATAAAAATCAATAAAAACCTCTAAAAAAAATAATTCAAAAGAAGAAAAAAATAAAAAAAAAACCAAAAGCAATAAAAAACCCAAAATAATATAATAATGAAAAGATATTTAATTAATTGTAAAAGAACTTTCGACTAAAATTTCATTATGTTTTAATCCCATAACATAACTAATTAACAACTTAGTATTTTGTTGTAAAAATTTTTGATATTTCACATATTCAGGTTTTAAATATTCTTTAATTTCCCAAGGTCCATTTAAATTATTATTTTTTCTTCCATCTTTATACAATCCAACTTTTTCAATTCCATCGATAATTTTAATACCAACACCATGTTGTTTTCCATTTTCCCAAAATCCAATATAACAAGAAATTTTATCAAAATTCCAAACATAAATTCCAAAACCTTCTTTAAAGCCATTAATATAATTACCACAATAATATTCAGCATCACCCCATAAAAATTCACCTAAACCATGCATTAAATTATTTTTAAATTCACCAACATAAATTGAATCATTTGAATATTTCATTAAACCATAACCATTTAATTTATTATTTTTCCATTCTCCAAAACATAATGTACCATCTGGCCATCGATAAAGTCCAATTCCATTTTTTTCACTTTTATTAAATTCTCCTTGATAAAAATTATCATCATCCCATATTTCCATTCCTATTCCATTTAAATTATTTTTTTCCCAATTATCTCCTTCTAATTTCAAATTTCCTTTTATATAATATCCATATCCTAAAGGAATATTATCCTTATAATTGCCATAAAATTCACAATTTTCATTTCTTTTATCTTCAAATATTCCATATCCATTTATTTTAGAATTTTTAAATATTGATTTTATTTGACTTCCATCATTCCATATTATTATTCCAAAACCAGTTTTTTTTCCTTCTGAATCTCTTTTTCCTTTATATGTATATTTCTTTTTCTTATTTAAAAAAAATCCTTTTGGCTCATTTGATATATCTAATGAATCTATTTTTGAATAAAATGATGATATTGATTCTAAATATTCACTATTCATTGATATATTGTTTCTTAAATTTCTATATGTTGAATATATTATATTTGGTTCATCACATATTTTCATATCATTTTCTATTGATTTTATTATTTCATTTTTATATTTTATAGTATTGGATCTTGATATTTTCTTTTTCCTATTAAATACTTCTTCCTTTTCTGTTATTTTCTGGTTTTTTTTTTTTAAATTATTATGAAATATTCTTTGGATTTTACATATATTTTCATCAATAGCTTCTTTTGTAATAACTAATTCTTTATCAAAATAAGTATGAGGATTTTTTATTAAATTTGATTGTTTTAAATTTTTAAATGAAACTGTTTTACTCATTAATGCAGTTGAATATGCAGTTATTTTTTCTTCTTTTGTAGATTTTTTTTTTATACTATTTTCTTTTAAATTAGTATTAATATTATAATTTAGTGTTATAACCTTTGTATCTAATTGTGGATTATTATTTATAATATTTATTCCACTTTGAGGGTCTAAATTTTGTTTTGAAACATTTTTATAACAACATAATTCATTTCCCATTTTATTTTATATTACGTAAATAAAAATAATGTAAAGAGATTTTTAAATTATTTTTATAAAATAATTTATTTCTTTTATTGATTGTTATTTATTTAAATGGGAGTATTTATCTAATTTATCTCTTAAAATAATTACTTCTTCTGCTAATTGAGAACATATGTGCAAATAATGATTTGCTTTTTTTTTTGTTTCATTTCTTATTTTTTCTAAACTTTGCATTTTTTCATCTTTTTTTATATTTTTTATATTTTTCCTTAATAAAGATATTTCTTCTTCTAATATACATTTATTTTTTTCTAAAGACTCAATTTCTTCTTTTAAACTTTTTATTAATGTTATATTATTTGAATTTGTATATTGATTATAATCATTCTTATTTAATTTATTCTGTTTAAATTGTTTATAATATTCTTTTAATGTCTCATTTCCTTTCATTTTAAAAATTAAATTTAATTTTTTTCTATAAATGAGTTCATTTTCTATGAAAAATAGAATTGATTCAAATATTAATATGACTTTTTCAATTATTAATTTATTATTAGAAAAATTAAATGTGTTTTCTATATATGATATTTCTGACTTATATAATATTAATAATATTATACAAATTTGTATAAAAATTAATAGTAATTTTTTTAAAGAATATAAAAAGGAAAATGAAAATGAAATAATTAATTTAATAAATCAAATATATAATAATTTACAAAATGAAGGATTGATAATAACAAAACAAATTGAAAAATATAATAATGAAAAAGAAAATTCAAATTATTTATATTCTATTTTATTTGACTTTTTATTATTATATATAATATATATAGAACGATCAATAACAAATATAGAAAAAATATTACTTTTAGAAATTAAACAACAATATATATTATGTCAAAAAATTTCAGAATATATTAATTTAGATAATTCCCCAATTAAAAAATTATTAGGTTTACATACCAAAATAAATATATTAGAAAATAAATTAAAAAATTTTATAAATAAAGAAAAAATTTTAAATGACCAAATAAATAAATTAGAAATAGAATTAAAAAATAAAGAATTAAATTTACAAGAAGTTCAAATTCAACCTTTATATAATGAAAATTCATCAATAAACATAAGTGAAAATATTCCACAATATAAAAAATTTTCAATCAATTCAGAAATAAAAAATTCAGAAGAAATTTTAAAAGATTTCAAAGATTTATCAATAATAAAAAATGGAAATATAAAATTAGATGATCAAGAATATTGTCAAATAATACTTAAAAAAGATTATATGATTTCTCAATTACAATCTCAATTAGAAAATTTTGAAGAAATTAAACAAAATGAAGAAAATGAAAATGAGGAAAATGAAAATGAACAAATTTTAGCTGAATTAGAAGAAGAACTTGAATATTATAAAAAAGAAAATGATGATTATAAAAAAAAATATGAATTTGAATTTGAATTAGTTGCTAGTGCTTTATATAATACTGGAGTTCAATTTTTAAAATTTAAAGAAGAAATTATTAGTGTAGGAGAAGAAAATTTTGTAAGAAGAAAAAAACATTCTTTAATTTAATGTTTTATTTATGTTAATTTTTTAAATTGAATTTATGATTATATTGCTTTAATAATAATTTATTAAAAAATACCAAAAAGATATATATATAATATTATTAATAACTTAAAAAAAAAGTATTTAAAAAATATGACAATTTCTCTCATTTTTTGTGATAATTTGATTTTCATTACATTTAAGTAAAATTCTATAAGCTCTAACACAATCAGAATTAGGATCAACAACAAAATTATCTTTTTGACAATCAGGAATTCTAACTTTATTTGGATTAACTCTACACATAAAAGCAATATTATAAATAATACCTTGTTCATCTTTAACTTTTCCTGAATATTCTAAGGCAGTATCAATTTTATCAGTTAAATATAATCCTTTTCCAACATTAATATACTCTCTATTACTTTCTTCATTACTATTTTTTACATCATGATAATATTGATTTTGTCCTGCCATAAAATCATCAACAGTAATATTATGAATAATTCTCTTAGTATCTTCATCACTTTTCATTCTTCCAGCTCCATGATAAGCAACCCACCATTCCCCATATGAATTATTCATATTTAACCATATATCACTCTCATATTTATTAGAAACATTTAAAGCATATCCAAACCATTCTTCTGTTGGAGAGTCATATTCTCTATTTCCTCTTTTTTCTCCTTTTGGTGCCCATCCTATTCCTAAATTGTTCCATTCTGGATCAAATAAATCTAAAGGAATTAAACATCCTTTTATTAATATTTCAAAAGTTATATCTTTTAATTCTGGATTTGATTCTTTTATTTCTGATATTGTTGATTTTGTTAAAGTATCTTCTGTTGAAAATGATAAAAATATACTTCCTTTAATTAAGGAATGAAAATATATTTTATATAAGGGAATTCCTGAATTTCTATATAATATATTACGCCATTTTTCAATAAATGCTTTTCTTTTTTTTGGTGTTTCAATTAAAGTTTGAGAATAATTTTCTTCATAATTAAATGATAAAGTTATTTTTGTATGTGAAATGAATCCTGTTGAAATCCAATCTAATAATTTAAGATTATAATTTGGAAAAGGAGATTCAGATATAATTTGAACATTCATTCCTTTATTTTTCAAATATTTTGCAAACACACCCGCAATAAATGTTTTTGATTCATTATTAGATAAAAGTGCTTCTTTTATTGATATGAAATTTTTTTTGTCTTCTTTATTTATATATTCATTCAATAAATTTCCTAATTCTGAAGTATAATATAATATATTATTATAATTATAATCTTCATCCATTATTTTTAAATCTGGATTTGTAAAATTTAATAAATTTATTATCATATTTTGTAAATCTGAAACTCTAAGTTTAGAATAATCATTATTTATTTTTTTTAAAATTAAACCTAAATTTGATTTTTGGAAATAATTATAATTTTCATTTGCAATAATCATATTTTCATTTAAATATTCTTTCATTAATTTTCCATTTTTAAAAATTAATTGATATACTTTCATTAATTCTTCATTTTCTTCTAAATTAAGTGTTATAACTCCTTTTTTACAAAGAGGACAATTAAGTTGAGAAATATTATATTTATTATTTTCCATATAATTCATTATACATTTTTGACAAAATATATTTTTACATAATTTACAATTTTTAATGTCTAAAACAATTTGATCACATAATTTACAAGAAAAAAATTCTTGAATAGATTTTAAAGTTCTATTATCAAGATGATAGTGAATATTTTCATTATCATCAAAAATATTAATTACAACTGAATCTATTTCATCTTTTTTTGAAGGATTGTTTGTATAAATTCTACTTTTAAAATGACTTTGAAATATTTCTGATTCTTTTTGAATTATTTTTTTTTGAAGACTTTGCTTTAATGATGGTGCAGCATCATTCAATAAATATCTTTTATTGTTATTTAAATTAGAATTTGTTAATAAAATAAATTCGTTTTTATTAAATGAGCTCTTATATACTAAGTTTTTACATTTTATATTTTCATCAAATTCATTAGGCTCATCAAATGATTCAATTTCTTTATTTTTTTCATTCACATTTTTATTTATATTTTCTACAATTGGAGTTTGAATTCTTTTTCCTAAATTTTCTTTGTTTTGGTTAACTGTTATTATTTTTGAAACATAATTATCTTCCTCATATTTTGGATTAATCGTTTCTATTTTGTCATTTGACAGTGTTTTTATATCAATCTTAGAAATAGAATTGGATTTTGATGAAAGATTTTTTTCTGATATGATACTTGATTTTTCATTTCCAAAATTTATAATACTTTTGAATAGCTCCTTTGAATCTAAAATTTCATTATTGAGTATACTTTTTATTTTAGATTTATGTATTACATAGTTTTTATTTTCAAAATTATTTAACATTTTTTTTATTAATTTAAATCGCTATTTATTAAAAAAAAGGACTTAAAAGACTATTTTAATTTTTAATGATATTAATAAATAAACTTTAATAATTTAATAAAAAAATAGATAAAAACATATATCAAACGTATATTTATATTATTATTATTAAATATATATGTTTGTTTTTTATTGATTTGATAATTTTGATTAAATAAAGAAATAATGATATTCTTAATGTTCCTTTTTGACATTAAAACAAATTTATTTTTTTAAATTTATAATTATATGAATTAGACATTTTTATTACATTTAATAATTATATTTATTAAGTTTCTTTTTTCTAAAATTATTTTATCTACATAAGATAGAATATTTAATTATAAATTTTTTTTTTTATTAGAATAAAATATTATTGAACTTATTTTATTATTTTCCATCACTTCAAAAATTATACTTTCAAATAAATAATATTTATATATTCGATTTATTTTAGTATCAGTATGTTGATAAACAGAATAACATGTGCTTGGAATTTTTTCTAATACATCACACGAAAAATTAGTTAAAGGATGAATATAAATATTTTGAAATATTCCATTAAATTCTTTTATTTGTTGATTTTCAAAATAATTCTTTATTTTATTTGACTCTAAAATATCTAAAGTATTTTTTTCTTCTTTTTCATTCAATTCTTTTTTCTCTTCTAAATGATTATTATCATATTTTTCATTATTATTAATTGTTATATTATAATTATTTGAAATTTCTAATATAGGAGAATATTTTTTTTCTTTAATTTTACTTAATTTAATCATATTTAATTGAGGAATATTTTGATTAAAATTAATATTTTTTTGAAAATAAGAAGATTTCATTTCAATTTGAAAATTACATTTTTCATAAATACCAAATTTAGTATCTAAAGGGTTATTACTATGTAAAATAATTTTTTTAATTTTATCATTATTATTAGCATCAATAAGAAGATCAATTCCATAATCAAAATAATTAACATAATAACAATTAATATCATCTAATTCATTTGTATTATTTTCATTAATTTTTTTTGGATAAATATAATTTGGATTATTCATTTTTTCAAGAACATCAACTAAACTTTCATTTAATTCAATGGTTATATTTGAATTATCATTTTTTTTAATAAAATTAATTTGAATTTTATTTTCCTTTTCCGTTGAATATTTAATTAATGGTGAAGGATTATTTAATTTTGAATTTTCTTTATTTAAAGAATTAATTAAATTATTTTCAGAATAAATTAACATTTTTTCTAAAGGACAATTTTGTTCAATTTTTTCTGACTCTAATTCTTTTGAAATATTTTTAAATATAAAACTTATTCCATCATAAGGTAATAATATATTTTGCCCATCATTAATTATTTTTGGAATTTTACTTAAACCAAAAATAGAATTTATATAATTAAAATCTGGAGATGAATAATAAATATGTTCTTTATTTTTTTGAGAAAAAACTAATGAATTATTATAATAATATTCAATTTCATTTCCTATTAATTCAAAATTTTTTTCTATTAATTCTAATCTTTGTGTTTTTGAATTAAAACGAAGTTTTATTCCTTCTTTTATTAAATTTAAATATATTGGTTCATTAATATTATTTCCAAAAACAATATCACAATTTCTAAATAAATCTCCTTTTTGTTTTATAATAGTTAATATTTTATTTATTGATTCTTCTAAATAAAAATCTCCTAAATTTTTCAAAGGAACAATTTCTTCCATTTTTATTTATAAAAAAAAAAAGGTAAAAATTTAAATACAAAAATAATGAAACAAAATGATATTTTTATATAATTTCAATATTCAATCTTAAGTGAAGAAAAAAAGTAGATTAGAATATGAATTAAAAGAAAAAAAAGATAAAACAAAACTCTATTATATAATTTCTTTTTTAATAAATATTTAATTAATTTAAGATATTATTTAATTTTTAAATAATTTTATTTTCTTAAAATGATGTAATAGATATTATTATATATATTTTTATTTCATTTAAAAAATAATTTCAAAGATTTTAAATTCTAATTCTGATAACTTATAATGAACAAATTGATCAACTGAACTGTAATAATTTGTAGATATTAATTCAATACAATTAAATCCATTTATTTCACACTCTAATATTTTTATATCTTTCCTTTTCAAATGTATTGTTAAAACATTACTAAAATTTTCATGTTTTAAATTACCTTCAAAAAATTTATCATATTCATTGAAAAATTGAACTAAAATCCTTTTATTACTAATATAAAAAATATTCATTTTAATTTTATCTGTATAAATGAATATTTGATTTAAAATAGAATATTTTTCATAATCTTTTTCAAAGTAATTATTTAATAATGTATAATTATCAGAATAATAAATTAAAACATTGTTAGTGAAATAATTATTAGCCAAATAATTAATTTGAATTTCATCAAATCCATTTGAAAAATAAATAATTTGTTTAGATTCAAAATAAACAGAAGTTGATTCTTTTTCATATAAAGATTCATCACATCCTTTAGCATCATCAGTTGAAGTAAATCTATTTAAAATTACTATTAAATTTCCATCTTTTAAAGAAGTTCCTCCTTCTGGTCTATCATTATATAATATTATTTTTTTATCTTCATCTTTAATACTAATAGCTCTTCCAATTGGAAATAATTTATCCTGAATATTTTTACTTTTGCTATTATTTCTTTCTTGCATTTTTATTCCATTTGAATCTGTGTAAAAAATGCCTTTTGAGTTTAAATTACTATTTATATTTAAAAATATATCTGTTGAATCCCTCACTTTTTCTCTTGGTCTTGGTTCTAATATTGATATTATTTGAACAAACACTGGATCTCCATATATTAATATTAACAATGAAGATTTTTCTGTTTTTAAAAATATATTTGTACTAATTGAATTTTCTACATAAAATGATTTAGAATTATCTATTTTATATTGATTATTTGATGCATAATTTAAAGATGAAACATATGCTCCTCCTGATGAAGAAGAAAAATAATTATGAGATATCGAAAAAGAATAATTTTTATTTTTTTCATTATAAAATTCCAAATTAAATGTATTATCTTTTGAATTATACTCAAAATTTTTCACCAAAAAATGATCATGTTTAATTTTAATTACATTATCTGATAAATTTTTTTTTTCAATAATTCTTTTATCAATTTCAATATTATTAATAGTAAAATGATAGAAAGCAAATGCTCTATCAAAATCAAATAAAAAATTTAAATAACATTTATATTCAGGAATACAGATAAAATTATAATCAACTTCTTTCTTACTATTATCCAATAAATTAAAATTAACATTTTCATTAGAAATATTAAATTCAATTGTGATTAAAATTTTCCCATTAAACCCAGGATTATAAACCCCAAAATAAAATAATTTATTTTTAATATCAAAGTTTAAAAAATCAAATTTACAACTAAGATTAACTTTCCCGTTAGATAAACAAATTTTGATATTTTTTTGTTTAATAATATCTTCTAAAATTTCTTGAGACTTATTTAAAATAAATGAATCACCCTTATTTAAGGAATCAATATAATCTTCATGAACAAAAGATTTTCCAGTTCCAGGCATAGCATCATGATGTTGAGAAATAGCAATAGCTTTTTGAGCATATTCT
Organism: Isotricha intestinalis; assembly: GCA_023807065.1. Classification (NCBI taxonomy): domain Eukaryota; phylum Ciliophora; class Litostomatea; order Vestibuliferida; family Isotrichidae; genus Isotricha; species Isotricha intestinalis. Next base: position 15,943 of record JAJJLU010000832.1, read on the forward strand.
TGAAAAGAAAAGAAATCATTATTTTTATGATATTGTAATAAATATTCTGTATTTAATATAGATAATATATCATATAATATACTACTTTCTCTTGCTTTTCCTTTCATATAGGGTCTACTTGTAAAATAACCTGTCCATGTTAAAAAATATTGATCTATATATGGGAAAAAATCTTCATTATATTCTTTTAAATTTTTATATTCATCTTTTTCTTTTAATTCTTTTTCAAATTCATCAAAAAATTCATTTACTGTTGAATATTTTAATTCTAATACATTTTGATAATCAGGTGAATTATTTATATAATTCATAAATTTTTCTATATTAATGAAATTTATTTCTGTTGCAGTAAATGTAAAATCACATCCATAATATAAAGCATAATGATGATGTTTATAACCTTTCATTTCTCTTTTAATATCTTTTATAAAATTTGAAGCAAAACTTTTTAATGATTGTAAATTATCTAAACTAGTAATTAAATAATCATCACAAAAAGGTCTTATAGAACTAGGAGGGCAATAATAATCAAAAATAATATGAGTTAAAATTTTAGTTTTATTCATATTAAATAAATTCCAAATAAAATCTAAATCTTTATTTGCATACCAATCATTAATAATATTTTGTGATATTCTATTAAGAACAACTCTATTAAAGCCAAACTTTTTATAAAAATAAGTATGAGCCATTGAATAACCAAATTGATCAAGAGCCCAAACAATTTTAGGAGTTATATTAAAATTTTCTTTTAAAAATTCTAAACCTAATCTTAATTGACTAACACCATCTCTAAAATGAGAAACTGCATTATCTTCCATAACAAATCCTCCATTTACAAATTCAAATCTTTTTTCTTTTATTAAATTTTTTATATCATTTTTTATTGTATCATTTGATGATTCATACCATTTTCTAAAAAATGATATTTCACTATATATAAATTTTCTGCTTTTCTCTTTTTTCAAAGAATATACTACATTATTTAATATTTTTTCTACTTGATCGTTATAATATTGGTCAAATGTTTTTATCCATCCTGGATCATCGTGAGAGTGAGATAATATATGAACTGTTATTTTTTCTTCACAATTTATTAACGAGAGGATTATTAAATTTAAGAATAGAATATTCATTTTTTTTTTAGAGTATATATAAAAGGTTTTTTTCATTATTTTTAATTATTCTTTTTTTTTATTAGATTTAAATTTAATTGTTTTTTATAATTATTTTATTATATTTTGATAAAAAATAATTATTATATTTTAATTATTTTATGTGTCTATTGTTTCATATTCATTTATTAATTTCATTTTTTTAATTATTTTAACAATTATTTATTGATTTGGGGATTGGGGATTGGGGA